>CM021109.1:247399815-247666574 GCA_007115665.2 Sequoiadendron giganteum
CTAATTGTCTCTTTCTACTATCTCCCTCTTTCTGCTTACCTCTCATTCAATCAATCCCTACCATCGTCTCTCACTCCCTCTATCCATCTCTCTTTGTGTCCCTCCCACTCCCTGTCCCTCCCACTCCATCCCACTCTCTCCCACAACCTCTCTCTCATGTCTCTTCCTCCCACCCCCTCTCTCTCTAAGGTCTCTCCCTCTGGCAACTACCTAGGTAACTCTCTCTTTGTCTCTCTCCCCTCTTTCTATCTATCCCTCCAACCCTACCTAGATAAGTCCCTATCACTCCACCCCACTCTTTCTCTACTTGTATGAGGTCACTCCCTCTCACACCCTCTCCCTCTCTTAGGTATCCCACTCACACTCCCTCTCTCTCCCACTCCCTCTCTCTCACACTCCATCTCTCTCACACTCCCTCTCTCTCACACTCCCTCTCACTACCTATCTCTCAATTCTCTCCCTCTCACTCCCCTCACACTCTCAAGTCTCTCCCTTTCGCACCCTACCTACATAACCCTCTCTTTCTCTTTGTCTCTCTCTCTCTCTCTCCTCTATTCTCCTCTCTCCCACCCCCCTCTCTCTCCCTCCTCAATTCTCTCTATCCGACCCCCCCTCTCTCTCTCCCTCCCTCTATCCCTCCCACCCTACCTAACTAAGTCCCCCTCAATCGAACCCCTTCTCTCCCACTCCCTCTCTCTTAAAATCTCACTTCGACCTCCTCTCCATCTCTCTAGACTCTCTCTAAATTCTCCCTTCGTCTAAAGACATACATAAATGCATACATACAAGCATAAAACATATGTACATATAATCTTACACCCATACAAGCATACATAC
Organism: Sequoiadendron giganteum; assembly: GCA_007115665.2. Taxonomy (NCBI): domain Eukaryota; kingdom Viridiplantae; phylum Streptophyta; class Pinopsida; order Cupressales; family Cupressaceae; genus Sequoiadendron; species Sequoiadendron giganteum. The sequence continues at coordinate 247,400,653 of CM021109.1, forward strand.
ATACATGTACATAAAAATATATTAGCATACATTAATATATTAGCATTTAACATAAAGTAAGACATAACGTGAGCATGTTATAATGTGCTCACGCTATGTGCTCATAGACATGTTCCTCACAGAAGCAAAAATCATGTCAAAAGTGAGATATAACACGAGTGCATTATAACGCGCTCGTGTGATATCTTGCTTTGGGAATTATCGAACTTTAAGCTTGATATTTTCCTTGGAATACCAACACAAAGGCTTCGAGGGCATTCGCAACAACCAGAGATGTATTTATAATTAATCCACCATATTTCTCATAATTGAGTTCGTGCTCACCGTTAGGATTGCATGTGGTTCAATATCGAAAAAATCGAGCACATGGGTAATGTTGGGCTATCTCTTAGCTATCCAACAATGTAACTTTTTTCACTTTCTGAAAATGTTAAGTCTTTCATCCATAATTTATTTTATTTGTATGTCTTTTTTTTGCCAAAAAGCAGTGTTTGGTATTTTTTTCGTTATAAATTAATCATTCATCAATTTTTCAAATAAATTACATTTTTAGAAATTAGACTCCATTCTACAAAATTTTAAAAAATTTTAAAAAATCAAATCAATTAGTTTCCAAAATTTGTAGGGGTAGTACGGCCAAAATTCTATTTTCAGGATATGTCCATTTCGCAAATTAGTAAAAAATCAAATATTCATTAAAAAATTATCAGAAAAATTGTGCCTCAACTACATACTGCTAGCTAACTTCTGACTATTGCAATTTTAAAAATACTAAAAAAAAAGTTCACTGTACGAGGGTCGTACAAGAGTTGCTATGTTATGTTTTTCTGACAAAAACAACACCAATTTGTGTACGTCCCTCATTTGAACCCCTTAATCTCAATCATTTTCAAAATAAATTAGTAGTTTAGAAAGTAGACTCGAAGCACATGAATCCTTCTTTTTGTTCCATCTCAAAATTTTGAGTCTAAGTATCCTCAATTTCACGTCCAAGGTCAGTATTTCCTGATTTTAGAAAAAAGTTGTCCACTTAAATCCCCTTTTTGGGAACCATCTTGGTGCACTTACCCAAGAGTCTGATCCATTATGGAAAAGGCTCTAAGCTCATGTCTCATTTCGTTGGACCATTTAAGATTATGGAGAGGATTGGACCTGTAGTGTACTGTCTTGCTTTATCACCTAGTTTTTCGCACATTCATTATGTATTCCATGTATTTGTTCTTAGGCCTTATCATCTTGATATTTCACATGTGCTCGATTGGAATGCATTACCAGCAAAGGATGAGCAGCTGGTTTTGCGGCCCATGGGCATTCTCTAGCATAGGAGACTCACCCTCAGGGGTCAAGACATTGATTAGGTGAGGGTCCAATGGGATCCTAGTGATGAGGCATCAATTACTTGGGATGATGCAACACACATGCAAGAGTTTTGTCCATATATGTTTGTGGGCTTCCAAGAGTAAGCCTTATCCTAGGGGGAAGGATGTAGTGTCCCTACAGTTGTTGCACTTTGTTTTAGTTTTTTTATGTTTGGTTGATAGTTGTTTTAGCTGTTTTTAGATATTATGCTACTTTATTTCAATTACAACACTGATACTATGCTAGTTTTATACCTTGTTGATGATACATTAGAGACATTTTTGATCATCTGATTATGTTTGTGCAGCGATCTTATGGTGACATTATGTGTGTTATGTTTTTATGCTATTTCAGAGCATTAGTATGTTTGTGATGATGCATTTGATGTTTTTTATGATGTAGTATTGTATGTTAGTCTTGGTGAAGGAGAAAATGTAGCATTAATCACTTGTGAGTACCCTGCTACATTGCAATTCTCTTTCACGGTGTGATTGTCAGTTTATGTAGATATGTTTGACAGTGTTGTTTGATGCAGTTTGCAAGTACTGGGCATCAAATCCACCTGCTTTGTCAAGTTTGAGAGTGCCATGACCCAATGGAAACATGTTGATTTGGAGATAATTTCAGGTCCCACTTATCCATCATTCCCTTATAGGATGATTATTTGTGTTGTCACTTGTCATATTGTCGTTCGGATTCATTGTGTCGTCCATTTTTTCGTCTTGATTGGAAATTCATTAATTAGTTAAATGGTTTATGGTGCAGGGGCACCTACACCTTGTAATGGAATAAAATTGAGTCTTGGAAGGTTTAATAGGCTAATTTGAAGTCTTTTTATCAATGAGCAATGAGGAAGTTGCAAAATATGATAAAAACCATGCAAAAGTGTCAATCAAGGTCATGGATGATGAAATGGTCTAGGTAAGGTTTGGTTGGTTTCTAAGTCTAAGGTCTTAGTATGTTAAATAAGGTCTAATTAGACCATTTATAATGTGCTTTAGGACTTGGGAGGTCACTCAATTGAAAAATTTAAGAGATATTCAAAAATTACAATTATTGAGATTTAAAAAGTTGTCAAAATTGCCATTTATGAATGTAATGAGTCTTTCGAGTTTGAAAAGTGGTTAAGGATAGTTGATCAGTTTTAGAGTTATTTTGAAGTTGGAAAAATTATAGATTGATGTAATCCTTCATGGAAAGTTCACTCGATCAGATTTGGAAGAAGAAAGCATCATTTTCAATGCTAATCTTTGCATTTTCTCTATTTTTTTGAACTTTTCTTCCTTGGTACAGACCCGTATAGGTCTATCATGGCTTGAGGCTATTGATGCATGTAAATTTATGTGTTTTATTTTTTTCTTTTGGTTTGAAGGTCTAATTTGTTATGTGGTGTGATAAACCTTCAAGTTACAGTGTCTGCCCTGTTTTGCTGGGTTGAGGGTTTAAGGGAAACAAACTAATGTATTGACGAATCCACCTACTATTTTGAACCTATGGTTCAGTGGATTGGCCTGTATTATGGTATTTTAGATGTTTCAATGCTTTGGGAATTGAGAGAATAAATAAATCTGATGATGGTGTGTTGTCCTAGGCTGGAGCAGTGATATTTCATAGTGAAAATCTACAACCATGATAGGGTTTTGACAAATTAATGGAATGCGTTTTATGAAGGTTTGGTTAGTTTGTGCCGGTATTTTGGAGGGTGTTTGAAGCATTGGTTCATTTGGGTAAGCCCTGGGGATGTGATTTCTTACAAACCCTATGTATTTGCATGGTGAAGTAAGGGTTTTCAAGAATAGTATTGTAGAAGCCTAGAAATTGCTAAATTTTTTTCGAATCTTATGTTTTGATGCATGAATAATGATTGTCTAAAATTATTTTATGGAAATAGGTTGATTGGGAGACACTTCCTTTGTAAAATTAGGTTGATGGAGTAGCCTTTTGCATGGTTGATGAATTGAAAGTCTATAATAGTCCAAAGGAGTCACTGTTAGTTTTGATATATGTTATGTAGGCCCTTAAGAGGTATCTTAATCATCCATTCAATTGGCAAGTATTTTGTAAAGATAGAGTGAAAATTTGCATAGACCGAGTCTTGATGGCTACAAGGGCAGACTTGTGTGAATGTTGACAAATGAAGAGTTGAAGTGTTTTAGTTTTGAAATTTGTTTGATGGTCATTATATTGACATCTTGAAAGAATCTAACACGCACCTCTACATCAGTTTATTAAACAAGTTATTTAATTTAGTGTAATGTTATTGAAATTTTAAATTAAAATAAGTGTGTTTATGGTTTGATTAATTAAATTAATTAAAACTGATATTTATTTAAATGTAATTCTTAACTTTTAGCAATAGATATTTATTAATTTTATTCCACAAATTTAAATAAATGTAAAGTAGATATTATTGAAGGGTTTGTTTTCAATGGATTATAAATAAATATCTAAAATCTAGACTTGGAGTCAGAAAGTGTTATCTTGGGTAATTGTTTAATTAGAACCGTCTGATGAATCTTGTTTGCATGTTGATAGTTAGTTAAGTTTTGTGTTTATGAGTTAATTGAAAATGAATTAAAAGCTTTGATTATGAAAAAAATTATATTCAAAAATTTTGATTTTTTGGGGAAAAAATATCATGGCAGTTGGAAAAAAAGCTTCTTCTCTATGTTTTCATTGAAAAGTTTTGGAGATAGTGAATTTGAATGATTTGTGCATTTCGGAAAAATATAGAGTTGCAAATTTTCTGATTCTTGCTTCAATCTACGTCGGATTCAAGCAAATATTTCAGGTTCTTTTATTTTATTTTTACATTTTCTTGAATGATAGCATCTGAATGTTGTTTATGGTATTTGTTCTTCCTTGTGGTAGAATTAGTTTGCTGAATCTTCTGCACAGACATCAGAAAATAAATTGTTGTTGATTAGTGCTGAAATATTTGAAGAATTTTTTTAGAGAAACGAAATCTATTAAAAACCTAGTTGTAATAAAATTGGTTTTATAATTGTTGATTGCTCTTTCTTGAAATATTTCTTGTAATTTTCCATGTTTTGCACTAGTATATTGTAAATAGAATCATTTTAACCATATACCTTTACACCATCAAACGATAAATCCATTATATGAAGACTCTGATTCACAAAAATATTTGTTATGTGGTATTTCACTTTACCTTCATTCTTTTATGTGTGGAATCTATTATTGTGGGGATAAGATTATGTTTCCCTGAATGTTATTTCAGGTATACTTAAGCGTTATGTATGTATGAGATGAGAACGGATCTCATAGTTATTTTTCATGCTTGTATCTATTGAATTCATTGGATTTTAGACTCTATCATTGCTTCAGATTGTCATGGGATTTAATCATCTGTACCTCATAGTCGACGTGCTCTTATCCTTGAATGTTAAAGAAAATTTCTTAAACTTTAATGTGGGAATGTAGTTGCATTACAGTCGGCATTTGGAACTTACAAATTATCCTTTTATAAAGAATTCCCTCTGTCTTGTTGGCTTGTAACACAATTAATCGTGGCTGCATGAAATGGAACCACGATGCCATATGTGTTTGTACAACTTGATTTTTGGCACAACCCGAATGATGAGCTCTCTAGAAACTGAGATATTATCTTTCTTTTTTGTTGAAAATCATCTCATTGGATGGTTTGGCAGAGTTGTTCCCATCTCCTATACCTTTTCCCAATGGCCAATCTTCTTGTAGTCTCTTCATTCTTTTTCCTTGCATGTTTGCACACGACTAAACTTCTTTTCATTTCCTCATTCTTTCCCATGCAATTTTTGCTTGGTATTGTCAATGTTGCTCTTCTTTAGTCATCTTCTAGCTATCAGATCATAGGTTTGCCTTGGAGATTCCTGAATCTCCTTCATCTACCTTTGCTTTGGAGCTTACTCTAGTTGCATGATCGAGCCCTTTTTATCCTTAGACGTGCAAAAAAATTTGATCTAGCATTTTCCCCAGTTATGTGTATTTGATATCTCTATCTTATGTTTAACATTATTATCCCATGCACCGCCTTTGCATAGAACATACCTACCAGTATGTAAATTTATAGTTTAGTATTGAAAATTCGGCTAGTCATTGTTATAGTCATGTTAAATATTCACTAGATAAGCTTCTTTTTTGGTTATCTATAGTTCTCTATTTAATTATGCCTTGTGTTTTAATAAACATTGATTTGTATCAAGTTTTTCTAATTGCTTTGAATTTGATGAATTATACTATGTGAATGAAATTGGATGTTAAGATAGAATATTGTAGTTAATCATTAGTTGTAGATTTGTTGTATATGCTTATAAATGGTGCCAACACCTTATCTCTTGATTGAAGGTCACTAATTAAATAACTATCAACTCTAGTTTTATTTAGATTGATTGACATTATATGGATGCTAGATTCTGATTTGTTTGCATGTGTATTAAGAAGATATATATATTGTTAGTTATTTTATGATTAAACAAATGAAGTTAGAGTATGACGTTATGTAACTAAATTATGAATCGATATTTAGTGAATCAAATGATCCTTTACAATTAGTGTATTTATTATGCTTGTATTTTGATGTTCAATTGCAATGATTTAATTTGGGATTTAGCCATGCATAGTTTATTTGTTACCTTGGAGGTATTTTTAAAGTTAGATGGTCTATATCATGATTGAGATGTACTCATTCTTGGTTTTTGTTAAATGTGCATGATGGCTATCCTTTGTAATTGGTAATGAGTTATGTTATTAGGGAGAGTGGCTTTCGATAGGGGCCAAAACCCTAAGAGGTAACCGGGGTAACCTATCAGGAGTTTATAATTTAGTGAAAACCTTAATAAATGTATTAGGGGTTGGGTAGTGTTCATTAAGTAATTCAGATAATTTGAATGCCTTGCCTAATACCTTAGTTCTTGTATAGATTAAGGGTAGGCTAAGGTGGTCTGGAATGGAATGATCGTCAAATTTGTCTTCTTCAAAGGTAGTTTGATTCCACATTTGTTTGTTTAGGGGCCGAGAATCGGTAGAGTTTGTCAGGGTAACTTGATATGAGGGTTGGTAGTTTAAGAAGATTCACCAAGGTAACCTATAATAAATTGTGTGATGACACTCTTTTCCTAATACATGTAATGTGGTCTCTTGTGTAGAGTTACCTTTTTGTAATGTTGTTTCCTTTGAAAGCATTAGCTTTGTTTTTGTGGATTGAAGTCGTTATGTCATGATGTGTACGTTAATCCATTAGATGTTACATTTTGTCTTCATGTTTGTTTATCTTTATGGACCTGATATTATCTCCTAGCACGAGGGGTGGACCTTCAGGTACCACATGGTTGGTAGGAATGTGCCATATCCTCCATTGGGTTTCCCTTGCAAGTGTTGCAATGCATGGATGATATTGTTCTTATGACAAGCTCCCCACTTTACATTGTTCGTGAGGATGGGCATTGAGCATGCTCATGAACAAAGTTAACAGATATGTTATGATCTTCATCTATATTGTATACATTCTTTATGTGTATGTGGGACCTTATTGTGATGTTATTATGATGTAATGATATTTTTTCATAATCTCACTTGATGTAACTTGAATATGTAACTTGACTTCATTATGATTATGTAATTGCTTCATTCATTATTAATATGATTTATCCTTATGTTTAATGTCTTTGGTATTTTAATGTGATGTTATTTCTTGTGAATTTTTAAGTAGCACTATCATGGAACCCTAAGGACGTTGGTGTAGATGTTTCTTTTGTATTCATGTTGTAATCAAATGTTTTTAAAAAAAATTGTTCGATTATTTTATTACTTTGTGTGTTGTTCTCTGGGTTCCTTGATGGGGCATTACATCCTACATAAATTTCAATTATAATATGTAAATACCACTATATGTATTGATTAGTAGACTAAACTATAGACTAGAGGCTTCCCATTAAAGAAAGAAGACCAAAAGTATACTCATCAAACAACCTGGTTTCCTACAAAATAACATCTTAAGGGGTCCTAATACAATGTCTTAAGGGGATCAAAGTTTTCAAAATTTGGTGAATTTTCCCAAGGCAGCCAAATTTAACAATAATATACATGATATTTAGTTTAAAACCAACCTGGTTTCCTACAAAATAACCATGTTTGTAAGGGAAGACATGAGGAAGTTAAAAAACCACCTTCATCTTGTGAGGGGTGTTAAGGCCTCAAACATTTCAAGAGAGGATTCTCATGGAAGGGGATGATGAACCTTCACTCTCCATATTAGTGTCACATAAGAGTCCATGCTAGCTTATGCACTTGCATCAATATCTTGTTAAATATCTAAAAATTAAGGCATTCTACTTCACATTTCCTTCCACTCCTTTTATTCATAGACCTCAAAGATGATTGGGGAAGGAATATAAATTACTAATACTAATCAAGGATTCAATAACCATTTTAAGATCTAGCTCCAATAACTTGTCAAGAAACATTTTGATTTTCTCTAAATATAAGAATTTCTATAAATTCAAGGGTAGACCATAGAGACAATCATAAATTGTCAAAAGTGGGCTAATTTATAGTTATGTGCTTAATTCCTCAATCATAGAAGTTATCTAAGGAAATTACAATCTATTCATAAATTCAAATATATTCATAAACTAATGTTCTTGCATATGTGATGAATAAATATCTAATAGCTACCAATTTTGTTTTAATTTAGCACTTTCATTATTTTATATCTTTTCAAAATACTTATTTAATTTAATGCATTAATTTATTTATCATTTCCCATGTCATAACATTTGTCATATAGGATAAATTTTGATTACTTATGTTATTTATTAACTAGCTACATAGGTATGTAAAATGGGTTGTATTATCCATCTAAGGGTAGTAGAGGGTTATTTATTAGCCTTTGCAATATATAAGAAAACTATACATATCATATTAGCTTTAAAAAAATGCATTTGAAAATAAATAGTGAAGTAAAAGTTGTAGAAAAAATATTAGATATTTGAGGTGGATTGTCAAATTTTATTTCTAATTGAATGTGAATAGTTAGATTTTACATTACTACATAGCCAAAAAAATTGAGTAATGACACATGAAAAGGTATTTGTAGGTCAAGTGAGTTACTCCAAAGCTTGTTATGTTTTAACTTGCTACTCTACTTTCCCCTAATAGTTTGTGTAAGGTATTTGGAAGGAACTCATTTTAGAAGCCTTTTATGTTTCAAAATGCAACTAACATTGTAGTTATATCATGAGTAGCTCAACCAATAATAATTTTATAGAACATTGCAACCTTTTTATAACCCTTTAAAATATTAGTATAGTAAACACATAGAGTTGAGAAAGATAGTGCTTCATGATTTACCGAGTATTTAGTTTGACATTGATGTAAAACAAAATAGTTAAAGCTAGAAGCACTATCTTGCACTTCACCAAATTTTATCCCCTTGAGCCATCAAATGTTTTGTTCTAGGACCTTACTTCATAGACCCCCTTAAGACATCCTATTACCCTAAACCCTAAACCTAAACCGTAAACCCATCATTTTTTCCTAGGATAGTTAAGCCATAGATCCTCGTAAAACTATACTTAGGACCCCTTAAGCCACCATATGTTATTAATTACCTCCTAAATGTAAATTTTAAAAAATAATATATATATTTAACTTAATGAAATTTGGTTACCTTGGGAAACTTCACAATTTTTCTTCCCTTAAGTCATCATTTTTTCCTAGGACCTTAATTCATAGATCCCCTTAAGCCATCCTACAAGGACCCCTTAAGCCATGTCATAATTTCTCCTAATTTAATGTAATTTTTATTTTTTAATGAGATTTCACATCACATTGAACAATTAAAAGGACCCCTTAAGCCATTAAAATTGAATGATGTATGTATGTGTATGCACATGTATCCTAGATTTAAACACTCATGTATGTTGAAAATTCAACTATTTCTTGTAATTTTGTACTTGTTTGTTAATTTTGTATAATTTTTAATGTAGGTTAACTTATATAGATCATGGATCAATTTGATATTGATCAAATCCTTAATCCACCTCCTCAGCCCCCTTCACCTCCATGCCCTCCATCTCCACCCCCTCTACCAACACCTCCACCTCCCCCTCCACCCCCTCCACCTCCACCACTTAGATCTGATGAGGCTCGCTTGCATGAATCACTGATAATATTAGATCCATTTAAGAGAAAATCAATGTTGTTCAAAATGAAGAAGTGATTTCACCAAATTTGAGGCATTTTGCATCTAATATGCAAAACGTTGTTGACTTCATTAGGTCCATTGATGTGGAATTAGACATGAATCGATGATGGTGAGAGGTGAGGAGAAAATTCTATTCTGAAAATGAAAACAAAGAGATATGATGAGATGAAAAAAAGAGTCATAACACTTTATTAAGACCTAAGAAAAACAACGACGATAGTGAAAACACAATTATGTTATTGAATTTTGATGTTGGGGTTTTCATTTGATGATACGATAAAAATTTGTTAATGGTATAATGATGAGACACAAATTTAGTAAGAAATATTAAATAATCTATTAATTAATATTGTATTGACTTTTTAATTGGTGTTTTTTTTTAATTCTAATTTTTAGAGGTGTAGATGATGGATTACATTCACAAATTTTGAACTTTTTAGAATTGTTTTGATATACTTAGTTTGTGATACATATATATAACATTTTAAGTTGTCAAAAAATTTATATCAAGCAATAATGGACACTCTTAATGAATTTATTTGGCTTCAATATTGATGATAACATGATCATCAACATAAAAACTACTATCACAATTGCAATGTTAGCATCATTAATTTTTATATAGATATTTGAATAAAAAAAAATCCTTACTTTATATATTTAACTTAATGAAATTTGGTTGCCTTGGGAAACTTCATCAAATTTTATTCCCTTAAGCCATAATTTTGTCTTAGGACCTTAATTCATAGATCTACATAAGCCATCCTATAAGGACCTCTTAAGCCATCATAATTTATCCTAATTTAATGCAATTCTTAATGAGATTTCACATCACATTAACAAATTTTTTTTCATCTATGACATTCCTTAGACATAAATGAGTCTTAGGGATTTTTTCATTTGTATTCAATTAGATTATTTATATTGAATAGTTTAAGGGGATTAAACCCTAAACCCTAAATCCTAAAGCCATCATTTTTTCCTAGGACAATTAAGCCATAGATCCCTTTAAAACTAGATACTTTGGACCCTGTAAGCCACCATATGTTATTAATTACCTCTTAAATGTACATTTTAAAAAATAGTATATATTTAACTTAATAAAATTTGGTTGCCTTGGGCAAATTCACCAAATTTTATCCCCTTAAGCCATCATTTTCTCCTAGGACCTTAATTCATAGATCCCCTTAAGCCATCCTACGGGGACCCCTTAAGCCATCATAATTTCTCCTAATAAATTAATGTAATTTTTAATGAGATTTCACATCACATTAACATTTTTTTGTTTTTTCATATGCATGCCTTAAACATAAATGGGCTTTTTGTGTATGTTTTAAGTTTATTTTTTAGTATGTACATGTTTTAAAATTACATCATTAGATCTTAAATTTTGAAATTTCTATGTACATGGTCAAGCTGAATGATGTATGTATGCATTGTACATCCTATTTTTAATTTTGAACATGTATCTTAAATTTTAAATTTGTATGTACATGCTCAAGTTGAATAATGTATGTATGTGTATGTATATGTATGTATCCTATTTAAAAAAATTCATGTACATGTAAAATTTAACTATTTCTTGTAATTTTGTAGTTTCTTATTAATTTTGTATAATTTAATGTAGGATCACTTATATAGATCATGGATCAATTCAATATTGATGATATACTTAATCCACCTCCTCAGCCCCCTCCACCTCCACCCCCTCCACCTCATAACATCCCACCTCCACCACTTGGATGTGATGAGGCTCGCTTGCAAGCATGGACTGGTGACAATTTTAGATCCATTCAAGATCAAATCAATGTTATTCAAAATGAAGCATTGATTCCACCACACTTAAGGCATTTTGTATTTTTGATTTAAAATGTTGTTGATGTCATTAGGTCCATTAATGCAAACTTAGATAGACATTGACGATGGCGAGAGGAGAGGAGATAATTTTATTCAAATGGTCCCTCCTACAAACAAATTTTGGACTTGAAAATAACAAAATCCCATCTTGCACCTTATTTTGTTGACCCTGTACCAATTCCTACAAATAAACCTATAATATCGATGAGGTGGTGCACACATCCATAAATGTTTGCCAATTTTTGGGAGAAATGGTGGATGGTATTTAACCATCCACCACAGAGTTTGTTTTGGGGAAAAATTCCAATTATTTTGATTTTAAATCAATTCAGGGTGTTGGTGGCAACATGCCACAACAAAGGTTAGGGGAATAGATTGATCCCTGATGCCCCGTGCATATCCAACCTCTTGTAGATCCTCATGCTTCTGCCATTCCTGCACCTATGCATCATCAGGCAATGGTATTCACATTAGGATCTTTGAGCATGCTCACAACCAACCTTGATGAGAAGACTTTTGTTATGACATCAAGATCAAATCAATGTTATTCAAAATGAAGCAGTGATTCCATGACACTTGAGGTGTTTTCTATCTATGGTTTAAAACATTGTTGATGCCATTAGGTCCATTAATATGGACTTAGATATGCATTGATGATGGCAAGAGGAGAGGAGAGAATTTTATTTAGACGGTCTCTCCTACAAACAAATTTTGGACCTAAAAATAACAAAATCCCATCTTGCACCATATTTTGTCGACCTTGTCACTAACCTACCAATTCTTGCAAATAAACCTAGAATATCAATGAGGTGGTGCAAACACCCATAAATTTCTGCCAATTTTTAGGAGCGATGGTGGATGGTATTTGACCATCCACCACATGCTAATTTGGAGCTTCCTTTATAATTTTTGAGGAAATTATATATAGATTTTGTTTTGGGGAAAAATCTCAATTATTTTGATTTTAAATTAATTCAAGGTGTTGGTGGTGGCATGCCACAACAAAGTTTAGGGGCACAGGTTGATCCCCAATGCCCCATGCATGCCTAACCTCTTGTAGATCCTCTTGCTCCTGTCATTCTTGCACTTGTACATCATCGTGGGATGGTATTCACATTAGGATATTTGAGCATGCTCACAAAAAGCCTTGATGAGTAGACTTTTTTTTTGACATCTGGGGCTAGATACCATGACCACGAAGGAGTGTTGTATGGAGCTGGTCTTAGTACCACTCCATGAGTGTCGACACCCCACGTATGTACCAATTTTCATTAGGTATGCTATGGACCTAATCAAGCTACACCTAGTTTAGGTGGACATGGATATTTTGGTCGAGAATATGGTGGCATCAGTTCATACGTTGATTTTATTACTATAGAGCATCACCCTGCAAACATTTTGACACAAGTATAAATATGCATGTACATGTTGAATTTATAAGAATTTTTTATCACACGTGTTTTTAATGAACATATATATCAAAAATAAATTGTAATGTTTTAACAATCAAATTTTTTGGTGTAGATGATGACCACAGTGGCATCATCTGCTCATCAAGTTTTTATGTCAACACTAGTGCAATTTGGCAACCCTTATGGGGTATTTTGATTTTTTAAATATATGAAATAATTTTTTAACTCAACTTTTTTATTTTTAATTCAATCATGAACATATGTTTTAAATATTTATGTTGTTTCAGGGGAGTCAATCGAATTCCACATTGGTTCCACCTAAGGGGTTGTCAAGCGCTCCTCCATTGTCGAGCATCTCGCATGAGGTGCAAGTACATGTTTATTATAAATTATTTAAAACTATACTTACAAGTTTGTATTTTGAATTTACTATATATCAAACATGCATGTACAAGTAAATATTATAAGAATTATGTCTATACATGTAGGTTGACAAAACCATGAGAATAAGGATCAGACACACATTTGATGTGGTGACAATTCAAGAGACATCTGAATTTTAGGTTGCTTAAATAAATTTCTACACATGTGTGCACAATTTGTTGGTATTTTAAATAGATTTAAATTCTATTGGTACACTTGAATATATATACATTTTAACCTAATTTAAGTACACATGTGCTTTAAATTTGACCTTTTAAGAATTTTTTGGTGGCACTTTCTGCCTTGATGAGGTCACACCACCTCAACCAGGACATGCAAAGCAGCCTCATATGGTAATTTAAAATTTTAATTTATTTAAAGTCAATTACAAATTATACATTGTGAATAACTTAAATTTAAAATTGAATATATATATATGCTCATACATGTTAAATTATTTTTCTTTTATAGCATGAGACATGTCCTATAGATGAGCATGTAGAGCCAAACCCTGCACCAGAACGTGCACAAAAACCTCTTACGATACAATTTAAATGCGATAAATTATAAATTAAATTGAATTAAATCATTTTTAATTGTCTTACATCTGATTTCAACTTTCTTTCTCTTGTATGTAGATTGATTCAGAGCATGTAGAGATAGGTCCAGGTGCACCAGAACATGCAAAGCATCCTCACACAGTAATTTAATTTTATGATAAATTATAAATTAAATTGTCATTAAATCATTTTCAAGCGTCTTACATCTGATTTCAACTTTCTTTCTTTTGTACAAAGTGATTCAGGTCATCTAGGTAGTCCGCGTGGTGTGAAGAGGTCTCTTGATTATAGAGGCGATATGAGTTAGATTATTTCATGGACTACATATATGTAAAAGTTTTAGTATTTCAATATGTGTTTTAGTATTTTATTGGACTTAATATATTGTTTCATGGACTTTATTAATTTCAGTATTTTATGGTCTATTATTGTTAAATAGTAATTTACACATGTGCATTTATGCATTTTATGTGAAATTAATATGAAATTGATAGGACATTCAAATATTTATACTTTACAAAAGATTCATAGTCAAGACATTAATAGGACATTAATGTGAAATTAAACTAAAATGTGAAATTAAAGTTGAAATTAACAGGACATTTAAATATTTTTACTTTACAAATTTAGTGACTCATGTAGTCAAGGCATTAACTTATCAAAGAAGTTCTAAAAAAATTCTTAAGGGAATCAAATACTTCAAAGTACATGTCTCATATTTAATCGCCACAATTGCTTAAGGGGATCAAAGAATTGAAAGTACATCTCATGCTGGTTCACAATTGATATAATTAAGTATTAGACTTTAGGGTGACTCATCATAACAAATTATATAATTAAGTATAAATATTTAGGATATGTCCTAATAGGATGTCTTAAGGGGATCAAATACTTCAAAGTACATGTCTCATATTTAATCACAATTGATATAATTACGTATTAGAATTTAGGATGAATCATCATAACAATCACATTCTATACAAAAATAGTGTCAATGTTAATTTAATTTATGTCAAATAGGATGTCTTAAGTGGTCCTAATACGATGTCATAAGGGGATCAAAGAAGTTCTCAAAATTTGGTGAAGTTTCCCAAAGAAATCAAATTTAACAATTATATACATGATATTTAGTGATTATACAATCAAATTCAAAGTTTCAAAGTAGGAAAACATGCACATTTAAAAGACAAAATACATTGAATATTGATTTTGATATATAAAAATGTAGAGTATAATTGTGTATGTACATATATATAAATTTGTACAAAATGTGTAATTTTAATACATACATATATGTCAACTCAAAAAAATGTTTACAAAATGTGGCTATGCCATCTCAAGAAAATCCAAAACTTGTGGGGAATGTAGTAGGTCTTCATGCCACCTGATATCAAAATGATACAAGAAATATCAATATATCATCAAAACATGTATTTTAATTTATATAAAACTATCTATATACACAACTTGTACTTGTATTTACAAGTATTCCACACATGTGTGTAGGTTGAATCTTCATCCTCTCCTTTTTGTTTTAAAGTATGAAATCAATATGATGATGGCTTAAGGATACAAAAATGATAATAAATCAATTTTAACTATTAGCATACGAGCAATATTGATATATAATCAAAACATGTAGTTAAATACATAAAACTAAAACTATATAATTACCTAGATTTAATATGAAGTATTCCATGTTGTCTAGGTTGAATCTGCATTGACTCTCTTTTTTACATCTCAAACTATGTGATGAATTTGTGATGATGGCTTAAAGATATAAAATGACAATTTAAATCAATTTCAACTAATAACGTACAAGAAATATCAATACATAATGAAAACGTGTATTTAAATATATTTTAACTAATAATTACTTATTTTTACCAAGTATTCCATGTTGTCTAGGTTGAGTCTGCATGGAATATTTTTTTTGTCTCAAAGTATGTGATGAATTTGTGATGATGGATTAAGGATATAAAAGGATAATTTAAATCAATTTCAACTAATAATGTACACGCAATATCAACACATTTTTTTAAAATAATAATATAAAACTAAAACTATATTTATCTGTATTTACTTATTCCATTTTACCATTTGCATCCTCTCTTTTTTGCAATGCATTTATGATTGTCTCATGCTCTTCCATAAAAATTGTCCATAGCTCTTTATTTGCAAGTCTTCCATGATATGTCACTAGTTTTATATTTGTTGCCACCACCAAATGTGAGTAGTGTATAATATTCTTATGTGTTTCACAATCTTTGAATGTAGGCAAACCATTCTTCCTTATTAGGTATTTTTGTAGCCAAGTGCCAACAACCACCACCAAACCTATTGGATAATGATAGTCGTCATCAAAGAAGTTCTCAAAAAAATTCTTAAGGAGATCAAAGACTTGTTATCAAAAATTTCTTAAGGGGATGTCCTAAGGGGATCACCGAACCTATTGGATAATGATAGCCATCATCATCTTCTCAAGGTTCTATTAACTTATGTTTAGTCTCCACACAATGAGCCAACCAATATTTAGTTTCCTCTTCATTCTCCTTAGGTGCAACAACAACACACATGTCCTACAAACAAAATTTTATTTAATAACTTGCACATGTCCATATAATTTGACTAATCTGCATGCATGCATTCATATGTATATAAATAAATAAAAGAGTTGAAAAATAGTAATAAAGTGAACTAAAATAAAATAAATTGAATTAAATTAACTTCTTATACAAGGTCTGAAACATGGTCATAGTCGTCTGATGCAAACACTTGATCATTGTCTTCAATTGTTGTTTCATATTGCTCATGTTCTTGTGCAGGTGTCAATGATCTTTTCTTCCACTCTTCAACCCATTTTGTATTCTCACATGCTTCCCAATCTATTGAAATAAAAAACTTACAAAAACATGCAAGATCTCTTGTCGAGATAGTCCATGTGCTTACATTCAAGCTCTTAAATGAATATGATTTAGTAGATCCACTGATTATCTCACAATCAAGTCTAGGTAGAATGTTCTTTTCTTCAACCAACCAAAAGAATCGACGAACTGTAGAGTACTCGATTGATCCAAGTGCATATAATCCTGTATTGCACCAATCCAAAATCCCATGTGTGTCTTTAAATTTTACCACATCCTCAAATTTCAATTGCTCTCTAGCAAGATTTATTTTAACACACGCACCATCTCCATCATATTATCCTTTACCATGTCCAGCTTCAAAAAAAACTCCACATATGTTGAACATTATGTTCCTTGTGAATCCTACTTAACGAATAGAACATTTGAGCATTCTTGAACTATCCCATGCAATTATTTGACCATATGAGATGTTTTGTCATATGGATTTCTCTTTCCCTTAAATTTGTATAAAATATATTGAAATGATATTGAAGAAACTCTAAAGAGTGTAACCGGTTGTCACTCAAATAGAAATAATACTCCCTCAAAAAAATTATATCATCCTTTGTGCTATCGTTTGTATATCTATAAACAATATGAACAAACATAGCCACTTGCACTGAGTTGTAATATTGTGATTGGATTTCCTCTTGTGGAGCTAGAGTATAGTTTTCTATAAAATCAACCATTGATAGTATAGTTCCAACTGGAAATGTGTTTCTACATGTAGGGAATTTTAATCAAGCCATCAAGCATGTGGAGAGTGCTTGACATATTTTGGTACAATCTTACTCATAAATTCTAATATGAATGCATGTACACTAAATTTTTCTATAATTAAATCACAACGCTTTCCAATTTTTCCATCTTTTAAAGAATAGTCAACATTCTTAAATCTTTTAACATCCACTAATTATTGTCCAAAATTATTTTCAGCATTTTCATGCATACTTGTAGTAAATCAAATACAGGTGCTTTCCCAAGGAGTGCAAGATGGAAAATATGTCTATTGTCCTCGTAGAGGTGGCTTTAAATCTAGCTCATTCTAGTGATTGACATATAGGAAGGGTTTGTGAGTAGGGATGATATGATGATATATGATAATTTATGAAGTATAAGATGTAAAATTTTGCATAAAATAAATATGTACAGGGTTTCATTTGTATGGAGGAAGTGGTAGTGAATACGAATTATAGATAGTTCTTGAATGCTTTTAGTAGATGCATTCATTTTGGTCTGGGTTGTTGTATTTGGGACATGGGTAGTAGATGAATGCTCATAGTAGTAGCAATATTTTTGGATATTTTTCCTCTCTGCCTTTCATGGATATTTTGTAACTATATTTTAATATTCATATATTATATAGGCCTAACGCCGTTCTCCAAAAAAAACATTTCCATGCATACAAACTCTTAAGAATGAAAGATTACCACAACTAATGCATTGTTCAAAAATACATGAACTTAAATAAAATAATTTCTCATTAGATCTTTCACAAAACAAACTTGATATAAACTCCTTTATTGTTTCAAGTGGCATATAAATACCACATTCCTACATAATCATGTTAGTATGTAAAGTACAATGTATATATCAAAAAACATCATAATAATAATGAAATTGAACATGCATTTTACAACAAAAGATATTTGTTGCTTATTAATTTTTACATACCAATGTTTACATTTTTCAAAAGATCTTTGAATTATTCTAATATTACCAGGTAACACTAAATCACCACAATTTTTTTAATAAAATTTAGTTTGCATTGTATCTAATAGGTGTTTTGGATAAGGATCACAAACTTTGGACCCCACTCTTAATTTCGAAACATATCTAGCATTAGATGATACCCTAGTATTATTATGCCAATATTTTTCAATCAAATATTTGAATTCAATATTCAATTTCATGTCAGACCTCAGGAGTCGACCACTAAAACTCCAACATTGGTTGATTGGATTATTTTCTATACGTTCTCTTCTCTTTTTCACTCTTACCAATGTTTTAGGATGCTTTTTAGAATTTAACTAATATTGTTTAACAATATTTTATTCAAAGTTGTTTTATTAACTATAGCAGTTGTTATAGCTCATCTTGTTGCATTCTTATCTTTAGATTGACTATTATTTCCAATAGACTCAATGGCACTAGCAACAGTAGACATAACATGTTTTAGTGATTGATATTTTCTTCTTGGTTTAACAAAAATGCCTTTCTTTTTCATTACTTATCTTATTTTCCACATTCTCATCAATTGCATCTTTAGTTGACATTGAAATGATAGTTTTTTACAATAAAAAAATCTTTTTATATTGGCATGTGTTCTTATGTCTCCAAGAAATCTTACCAAGAATATTATCCAAAACATCTCTTTCAATTTTAACAAAAATATTTTCATTTTCAATATCACATCTTGGATTTTCATTTTCAACTTCAACTTCAAAACGATTTTCATTTTCATCAACAAAACTATTTTCATTTTCATTTTCAACAAAAGGATTTTCATTTTCATTTTCAACAACAAAATGATTTTCATTTTCATTTTCAACAACAAAACGAATTTCATTTTCATTTTCATTTTCAACAATATGTCTAAAATATTCATCTCTATGAATATTATCGATGTCAACATCGTCAAATCCGGCATCTTTTAAATCTACTATAAACAAAGTTTCCATATCATTCAAAGGTGGCTTTGAAGATGTGCCTGGATTTGTGCCTATTGAAACATTCTCCATAGCATTGAAAGGGGGATTTGAAGACACACCAGAGTGTTTGTATAATCATATTATTCTCCACATTCACCTCTTGCAAAATTTCATCATCTACATCCATGGTCTCAATGTTTTTATCTTCAATAGTTGTAGAATTGGATGCTTCAACATTATTCATTGATCAAATCCTCATTCTTCTATCTCTTTGTCTTTTTGCCTCCTCTCTCTTTGCTTGAATTTCTTCAGGGGTCAATACCTTCCTATCTTTCCTCTTATTACAACATTGTCATCATGATTACAAAATTTTGAAGTACAAATGAATGTCAATAGTGAAAGTCTTCCTTCTTTGTTCCTCCTTCAAACGAGTAGCAAATGAACACAATTCCACTCAAACATTGTCCCAATGATGCCTCCTTTCAAAATTGAAATCAAATCCCAAGTTGAAGAGCCTTTATAAGATAAAATTTGATAGAAAATAGTCAAATTGTCGATGTCGGTCATACACAGTCAAGTTGTAGAATTGAAAGTGTACTTGTTTAGTAGTAAAAATTTAAAAAAAAGGTCAAAAACTACCTAGGATCTCGTTTATAGAACAAGATCCCATTTTATAAATCGAGATCCCATTTAATAATTGAGATCTTGTAGCAAATAGGATCCTAAAGTGTACATGGGATCCTAATCCTTATTTCAATAGACAAAACAATAAATATAGGAAATGAGATTGTGTTTACAAATCGAGATTTTGTTTATAAAATCGGGATCCCGATTATTAAAATTTGAATTTCAGTTTGGGTTTTTGCTCCTTTAATTGGTTCAAGAAAAAGGCTTGGGGACCCAAACCTAAGCTTTGGACTTGGTTTGACCTACAACTTGAAGGTCCTATCAATGCCATAAGAAAATAGTGATTTTGGGAATATGTCTGAAGACCTTTTTTGCAAAAAAAATTGACGAAATTAAAACCCATTATAAATGAGATAGTGTAGATTCCAAATATGTTTTTTTTTTTACAATTTAATAATTTTTTCTATTTTTCAATTATTTTTTGATGAAACTGGTCCATAAACTTGAAATATTAGGTTTTTTTAGTATTTTAGTAATTTTATATTAAAATAATTTTTTGAAGAACAAATTGTACGAAAGTGTACTTCAGAAAATTCTCTCAATTTGAAAATAAAATTCAAAAAAGATAAGTTTAGGTCATCAAATGCGTGACATACACCATGATTTTTCAAAACAACAAATATGACCAATAAAAAATTAACAAAAAAAAAATACAATGATTTTTTTTTGGGAGCATTCTTAAGTGTGTTACAAATATTTTCTCAAAAGGATTTAGAAAAATATAATTATTTAGTTCAAATTATGGATGGCATACACGTGCATGGTATGGTAAAAAAAATTGACTTTTAAATAGTGGTTTTTAGAAACGCTTATTGAAAATCAATTTATATCATCTGGGCATTAAAATAAATTACACATTTGGAAACTAGACTCCAAGTACTACATTTTATGATTAGTGTTTTTTTTAAAGATTCCATCTTTAAGTGCTTTAAATTTTAAGGCCAAATGTGAAATTGTGAAAATCAGGGAAAACACTTCCACTTTTTGGCCAAAAAGTGGGCTCAACTTCTTGTCAACACCCAGTAGTTGGGGAAGTTGTTGCAATATTAATGGCATTTTCTGGGTTCAAATGTGATTTTTTTTGGATTTTCCAAAAGTATGTGTGGGGTCCAAATTCCCGAAAAGACTAAAGGTGACGAGAGTGAATTAGAAATAGATTTGGACATTCAAACCTTGGTCAAAAAATCTGAAGAGAACCCAAAGTTTCAATGGGAGAAAGGTGATGGGAGTGAGGATTGGAAACAAATTTAGACATTTGGAACTTGGTCCAAAAATTCAAAGGGAACCCAAAGTTTCAACTAGAGAAAGGTGCAGAAACAGATTTAGAAATTTGGACTTTATCCAAATGTTTGATTAGGACCTCAAGTCTCAAAATGACGAAAAGAGGAAGTGGGAAGTGGGAACATAAACAAGCATATGGACTTTATCAAAATGTTTGATTGGGACTCAAAGTCCCAAAATGATGAAAAGAGGAAGTATGAACCAATAATAGAAACAAACATTTGGATTTTATCCAAATATTCGATTGAGACTGAATTCTTGAAAGGATGAAAAGAGGAAGCAAGAACTAGGAACAAAAATAGACATTTGGACTTCATCCAAATGTGTGATTGGGACCCAAAGTCTTGAAAGGACAAAAAGAGGAAGTGAGAACTGAGAATGAAAACAAAAATTTAGACTTTATCCAAATGTTCAATTGGAACCTGAAGTCCCGAAAGGATGAGAAGAGGAAGGAGGGAGACTTAGCCACCTTTTTGAGATTTTTTGCAAATAGGTATTTGACTGAAGCTTGGAAAAGGGATAATATAACTACTAGAGGCATATTTGAGCATGATAAATCCATTAAGATTTCTTGTATCCATTATAAATGATGAGAAATAAAAGGGGAGGCAAAAAGTGGCAACAACTACCTCGAGATAAAGGAAAGCGTAGAGATAGAAGCACTATTAATATACATTTAATCAAAAGGTGGAAGTTTGTATGCACACAAGACAAAATATTATATTGTGATACCCTATTAACATTATTATTTCTCCTCTCAAGCCTTCAAGAAGTGCCTACTATTCTCTATTAAAATGGATGAAGCTAAAAAAATTTGTAAGGACAAGGAAGAAAATGATGCAAGTAAAGTGATTATTTTTTATTTTGTTAATTTTTAGATCTGATTGGCATCATTAAATTTGTTGCAAATCATTTTATTTTTTAAATAAGTGTAGTTAACTTTGATTTGGTTAAGTTTGGAGTCATGAATGTTGCAAGTTGAATTTTTACATTTGGTGTTAAATTGTGTAGCTTGTAATGTAGAGTCAAATCGGTTCCAAAAACAACCAACAAGTATAAAATGTTGCATCATAAAAATGTAATTTTGGATAAAAATGGTTGGACTATCAAAGAAGATTTCTTTCTTGTTTCACACAATGTGAAATATGGTGTTGATGTTCCTAGCTTGGAGCGTGGATGACTATAGATTTTCTTTTTTTTGGTTTAATTTGATTTCTATGTTGTAATACTCTAGATGGGAACTAGTATTTTTTCCTTTTTCTCTTATGGGGCTTGCCTTTGTATGCTTTTTATCTTATTATCCATATAGTGTATCTAGAGTGCATGATTGGTGCTACTTGATACTCCCATGGTTTGTAAAAGAGAATTTTATATCAAGGGGGGTATTCTCAAATTAATTCTAAAGGTCAACTTGTCTAAGTAGAAAACTCATTGGAGGTTGGAGGACATTCAATAACCTCTTGTCAATCACTAGCGATGAGATCATAAAATTATATTAGTGAAAAATATATTTATTTCAAAATGACTAAATCCAAGATCGATTTACATGTGGTAGTGTTAAGCATCTCATCTTGTTTGTGATCAAATTGGTAGAGATCTATAATGATGGTTGTATATGAGACAACGGGGACTTGGTTCTCAAGATTTGTATGCTTTTATTGGATGTGTCTATCCCCAATCACAATTATTGTTTGTTTGTGGTTAGATGTGTTTGTCCCCAATCAAATTTGTTGAATGATAGTTATTGAATGTGTTTGTTCCCAATCACTTTTGTTGGGTTATTATGATTGGATGTGTTTGTCCACACTCATAGTTGTTGTGAGTAGAAGTGTGTGTCCATATTCATTACTTCGATGCTGGATATATGTGTTAGCCCCTATCCTTGGTTCCATGGGTAGATGTGTTTGTCCCTATCCTTGGATAAATTCTAGTAAGGTTAATCTTATTGAAGAGTCCTAGTGAGGCTACTGTTATTATCACTTATCCATATTCATTACTTCGATGTTGGATAGATGTGTTAGCCCCTATCCTTGGTTCCATGGGTAGATGTGTTTGTCCCTATCCTTGGATAAAGTATAGTAAGGTTAATCTTATTGAAGATTTGTAGTGAGGCTAGTGTTATTATCACTTGTCACAAGTAGGTGTGTATGTCCCTACTCATACCTTATGATGAACTACTAAATGTGGTCATCAAGTATTGTTAGTCCACTTATCCTCATTTGGATAATGATGCAATATGGGGGGTTTTTGGGAACATTACATCATTCCTATATCCTTAGGTTTGTTAGTGTGTCTTTAGAATACATAAATAGTCATTTGTTAGTACTTGTGAGTATTTGTTACAGTTTGTTAGGAATTCTTTATCCCATGAATATAAGTGGTTATTGGAACTCTCATGTAATATAGGAGATGAAACTCCTATCAATCTACAATATCTTTTTGAAAGAAATAGAGAGGAAATATAATATTATTTGTGTGCTAAATTTGCTCCCAATTTCTCTCAATTACACTGAGGTAAATGCATCCTATTGAAATATTGAGTAACTTCATTTGTTTTTAACTTGATATGTAGATGAAATTGTTTACAAAGTAGGAAATTCATTTATTTTGTGAATTTTTAAATGTGAACATAATTTAAATACATAATTAATCACATGAATAGGATGTTGAAACCAAGATAGTTTGTTGTAAATCAAATTTGTTAAATGAAAGCTTGTTGAAAACTACAATTGTAAATTGCACACTCAAATGCAGGCAAGATGTTCACATCGAGATTGACAAATAAAATAACTCAAGTGTCTATTTTGTAAAATATTGGCATTCCCAAGAGCAAGGAAAGTTTGCATTTATTGCAATCATGTATTTTAATTTGTGTCTTATCTTTAGTATAAAAGCAAGTGACATGAAATGGTAGAGAGAATGAGTGCAAACAACTAAAGACTTTTTTTCTTGTTTTACATTCAAATATTTTCCACTTTCCAATTTTCTTTTTATTCATAAAAGACAAAAAATGTGATGTCAATGGGCCCTTGGTTTGTTAGTCAAGTTGAATGGCTCTAAATGAGCCCACTAGGGAACAAGTCTTGTTGAGTAGAAAGTCCCAACACCATAAGGGATGAGGTTGGGATCATGCCCTATCGAATTTGGTAGAATAGATACCCCTTAATCTTGGCTCTTAATCAAAGAGGTTTCAACTTAAAGTTTATGCTCCTATATTAAATAACAAAACAATTTCGTGGATATAAAATCCTCCCTAGAAAATGTGTTGATAATTGATTTTGTAATAAAAATATACTTTTTCTATAACAACTAAAAAGTTATGTTAGCAAGTGGGAAATGTAAACCTACATTTTTGAACCTATATTTTACCTTTACTCTAATGGCATAAGTGACTAACAATATTAATTAATAATATTACATACATACTTTTTTATTAAAAAATTATGAAATTATATAAATAGATTTTTATAATGCACTTAATACATCTCACCCTCTTTTGATAAGGTTTTATATCAAATTTAATATGAGAGAACAAGCCTAAGGTTGAAACCTCTTCGACCAAGAACTAATAACCACAAGATGTCCATTCTCCCAAAATCACTAGGAACATGATTTATTGCAATCATATTTTTTTATCTTATCTTAATTAAAAAAGTAAATGATGTGAAATGATAGAGAGAATGAGTGCAGACAACTATTTTTTTCCCAGTCAATTCAACCTCTTGCCAACTCTCACCTCTCAGCAACTTCAAGATTCCTTCACAATTTCGAGTTCTTCAGCAACTTGAGGATTTTCTTTACAAATGCGTACTTCAGCCCCAGAGAGTGCTTTGCATTCAGCAACTTGTGAGAGATATGGAGAGGACTTCAGAATATTATAGCCAAGTCGAAATCCAGTAGAGGCTATACTTAGTGCATTTTTGAATTCCATTTTCCCTCCTTTTGCCAGTCGCAACACTTTTCATTCAAAGCATCGGAATCTTGAGCTTCTAGAACTTCAAAATTTCATCATCCCTGCACAGGCCTGCTTCATCACATTTGCTTCTTTAAAATACTCTTTATTTTTACATAATCTAACGTATTTCAAAATTTTCATAGGTTGCCCAACACATTGAAGGCAACAACGGCAAGACTAGAAAAACATGGGCAACACAAACTTGGCTCTGGTGGTTATATGAAATTAGTTGCATGAATTGTAAGTATCAATAAATGAAATATTGGATCCAAATAATAAATTGCAAATAATTTTGGTTTTATCACACCATAGAAGAAAAATTCATGAATGTAGGGCTCTAAATTCAATAGAGTACCCACAGAAGAGGACCTAAAGATTGCCTTCCAGCAAGGCTATGGAGCCCTGGTTGAATGCCTAAGAGTCTTGACTAGGCAAACGCAATCTAGGGAGGAGTATCTCTTTCAGGAGAAACTTACTCAGGAGTGAAAAACAGTCCGTAGTCTCTGGGAAAGTCAAAATGTAGGTTCTGGAGTTGAGGGTTTCTTGCTGTATCATTGGAGGACGAGGTTGTGAGGAGTTTGAGACATCATCAATATTCCCAGGTTTCCCTTTCAATTATGTATGGGTGCTTAATAGCTGCATAATTTAGTTGGTCTGTTGTTGGATGGTCAAGTCTTAAGATGTGACAATGCATAAGTAAAATTGCATTTGTATGGGAGGTTATATCAGAGTGTTGTCAAGAGAACTAAGTTTGTCTTCATTTTACATTGTTAAGTGTAACTCATATAGAGCAAGCTGTATGGAAAATTGTTGAGACTCAGAAAAAACATTGCCCTAATGTCAAACTATTAATTGTATTCATCTCAGTTATAAGGAGTAAAAGTTGGCATGCCAAATGTTTATCGAAATGACCTTTGACTGAAGATGAATATTTACTTGAGATTTCAGTCACATTCTAACTTGATAATTTTGAGATACTTTTGCACTTTCATTTGAAATCAACTTGCACATTTATGAAAGTCGTTAGAAGATATTGGATGCATCTTAATCATCATATACACTTGAGATATAAAGGAGAAGGCATTTGTCAGCTGTAGAAGTTTACACACAAACTGTTTGACGAAATGTCCCCAATCTAAACAGCAGAAATGCAACAAAATCAGCCAGGGACATTACAAAATTGTTTTTACCATTTGTGTTCAAGCGTGTGGATTTGAGAATGAAAACCTACAGATCTATTCGGGATTAGAGGATGCCATCCCTTTGATTTCAATGGTTAGAGGATGCCACCCCTTTGGCTGAATGTCGATCTCACTCAGAGGTTGTATTGGAGCTTCATTTTGTTGTACATCAGCCATGTTAAATGAGTTGTAGTTGAAGGTTGTCGTGAGTATGCACATAACAATTTATTGTTGTTGATTGCTGTTGTAATTTGGTATTATTGTAGAACATTTGAATGTACTCAAATTCCTAAGAGAAGGATCAGGATTTGCAATCATTATTTGTTAGTTTGTTGGTGAATAATGACATGGAATAATGCTATGTAAATAGTGAACAAAATCTAGTTTTCTTGTAAGCTCTATGTTAAATATTAAAACTTGATATTAATTGTCTGAAATACTTAAAAATTGAAAAGGGTTAAAACTGGTTTAGGGTCAGATTTGCATAATTATTTTGGATTGGGACATTACAATGGTATTAGAGCTGGTTTTCTTGTCAGCCAGTGAATCATGGGATTCCTAAAATCTCTAATGTATGATGGAACGAGCTCTTTAGGAGCCAATAGTATCATGAACTTAGGTGATGCTGACAACAAGCAGAGAATAATGGGTGGATCTATTGACAAAGACCAACAACCCACCTTCCTATGATAAAAAAGGGATGTTCTTGTAGCAGAGACTCAAACCTCAGTGATGGAAGATATTGTTGCCGGTTATGCAAAATATAAAATACTTCCAAAAGAGATCCAAAAATAATGTCTCCCATATTTCATGAAAATGGAGTCAGAGTTATAATGGGAGAAAGGAAATAGGAATTGCAACCATAGAATGGCAAGAAAAACCTTGTTCCAACTTAGACATAGAAAGATGAGATTGTCAAAATCTGTGAGGAGTACCAAGCTAAATTAGGACTGACAAAGGTTACTGAGGAAGAGATCATTAAACATGGGTAAGAGAAAAGGTTCTTACAAAAGGTCGAGCATTTTGGGCTAGAACCATAACTAACACAAAAGTATAAATCATTTTTAAAGACACTGTTGGCGTTAAAACTAACACCTCTAGAGTGTAAGTTTGTACGGATAGCTATGCACATTGCATAATGAGTGCTCTTCAAATTAGGAGGGGAAGCTCCCTCGTTGTGCTGGAATGCATGGAAAAGGAAAGTAAACTAAATCCTATCTTTTTGTTCTCAGCTGGTCGAGGCACAAGGTTAAAAAAACCTAGAACATTGCAGCTAAGTATTTTCTGGTTTTGCAGATCATATAACTAGAACTAAGCTAACTTCTTTAAATCTATCCAGTTTCCTCAAGAAAACAGAGTGTGAGGAAATGGAGCAGGAATGTTTTCATACGATAAGCTGGGTACAAATTTGCAACATGAAGGCAAGGTGGGCACAACTATTTGCTCGATTGAATAAGGTTATTATCACACACATCATACGATAAGCTTTAAGTACGAATTCTCAACATGAAGGCAAGGTGGGCACAACTATTTGCTCAAATCGAATAGGCTTATTGAGAACATAACACAAAAGATAGCCAATTTGGACAACAAATTGCATAGGCGAGACATGCGTACACTCTACGATCGAACTAGCCACTATATCTAAGGCAAGCATTCATCATAATAATTGCATGGAACCCGATTGGCATAACAATTCATTATCAAAACAAATGCTCATGAACAGATCCAACAAAGACAATATTACAGGCAAGGTGGGCACAACATATATCAATCTCCTAAACAAATGGTTGAAGCTTGATCTGATTTTATTATTTATTTTCTTCTTTTTCATCATTGGTAGTGTATGATTGTCCTTTTCATTGTTCTTTATATCATTTTCGTGGGTGTTCATTTGTTCTTATGTTGGTTTTCCATGTGATCTTGATTTTGGGGGCTTGATCATTCCTCTTTGATCATTTTCATCTCATCTTGCTAGAATTGGTACATTGGAACCCCTCTTAGTGCATGTTTGTCTAGTTTAGTGTGATTTTAAAGCATGTTCATCCTCTCACTAAAGTGGGGGCTAAATGTAGTGTCAAAAAATGGGTCGGGTATGTGCAGGATCATGATGGGCCAAAAAGTAGTGATATGTAAGTGATATGATGGCCCATGTGGTTGACGACCCTTTTTTAACCCAAAAATGATGAAATAAAAAGGGTTTTTAAAGGAGATTCTTAGCTTTCAACCAATATAAATTATTCTTTGTTAGAAAGATATATTCTATAGCAAATAAGAAATGGTGTTAACAAGTGGGAAAGGTAAACCTTCATTTTTAAACCTATGTTTTCCCTATTCTTCAATGATATAATGGTTGACAATAATAATTAATAATACTATATATATAATTTTATATTAAAAATTATATAAATATATTTTTGTATATACTTAATGTATGTGATCATTTTATTTTTTGTGTATTTGAGGTTTCTTATATCAAATCTCATATTAGAGCATGAGCTTAAGGCTAAAACCTCTTTAGTTAAGTGTAAAGACAAAGAAGTATCCATTTCATTGATGTCATAATGGATGCGATCCTAGTCACATCCATTATAGCTAAGGACCTTGAATTCAACAAGACTTTATCCATGGTGGATGTAAAATTCATGGGAAGGATTATAAGACTAGACAACAAAATTTATCCAACCATCAAATTACACCATAGTATAGACGATACCCATAATCTAGGTTTGTGTAATGCTGTCTACAACCCTTATTAAGGGGTGTCACAAAGTTTAAGGCCTTAAAAACTCGCTTACACCCCTTATAAGGCTTGCAGCCTTTATGGTCCATGGTCCCATTTTGCAACCAGCGTGGCTTATACAGTGGCCTACGTGGCCCTTTAGTCACCCCAATACTTGACGCGTGGCTGATTCAGTGGTCTACGTGAAGTCTTGGAGTGCAAGCCTTTGAATGTGTAAGGTGTCGTAACACACATGCAAGGAAGTATTTTCCCACATGAAGTTTTTGCCTTTCTACGAGGAACCCGCCTCCTAATTCATTGTGTGATGCTTTTGTTGCCAAGTGGTAGGGTAAGATTTTTGTTTTCGACTTGTCTCTTTTCATTGAATGGAATTGTGTAAGATCTTTATTTTTTAAATAAATGTGATATCATGTTTAGTTTTTAATTTTATTTTTTTAATTTAATAAAAAAATATTATAATTTTTAATAGTTAAATAAAAATATTATATGTTGATAAGTAGGAGGTTTCTTCCACAGCTCGTCAAATTATGATATTGCTATCAGGATTCAACCGTGTAGTTTTCGAGTCAAACTTTGTGGTTACGCGCGTTTGAGCTGAAGTAGTACTGGGATGGGTGACTTCCCGGGGTGGACCAATGCTTCACCTCTGTGAGCATCATCTAGATTCAATGAGTGCTAAGTGGACCACTCATTATCATGGGAGATGGGTTCTTGTGAACCACTACTCATGAAACATGGGTCAATGAGTTTGACTTGAAAACTACATGGTTAAATCCTAATAGCAAAATCATAATTTGACACATTGTGGAAGAAACCTCCTACTTATCAATTGATGAGCTAAAGGGGCTCTATAATGAATGGTTCATAAGGCACAACACTTGTTGAAGGTTTTGCAAATGGGGTAACAAGTTAAGTGGGTTTAACCTTGGGGGAAACTCTGTGGTTAAGCGCGTTTGAGCTAGAGCAGTACTGGGATGGGTGACCTCCCGGGACATACCAATGCTTCACCTCTGTGAGCATCACCTAGATGCAATGAGTGCTAAGTGGACCATTCATTATCATGAGAGATGGGTTCTTGTGAACCACTACTCATGAAACATGGGTCAATGAGTTTGACTCAAAAACTACACGGTTGAATCCTGATAGCAATATCATAATATTATATGTTGTTAAAATAATATTATATTAGTTGAAATTTGTATTTATCATAAATTTGATTATGTTTCATTTTTATATTTAATATGAATAGTTTAATATTCAAACACAAAACACTATTTATTGTTATAAAAGCATCATATTCTTATTTAAAATATAACTTATATTCAATTCAAATAATCATAAAGCTTTTGGTAATATTTAACATTTTATCATAAAATACAAGGTATTATATATATATATATATTTTAAATGAAGCACTACAATATATATTGTCACACCAATAATTGTAGATATAAGAACAAAATTTGTCCACACAAGAGCAATACTTGTTCATATAAGCACATTATTTTACAAATAACATACTTATATCACATAGTTTTGATATTTTATATAAAACAAAAAAGTATTTATTACATTTGTTAAAGAATATATTTATGATTGTTTAGATGACACTGGCAACTTCTCTTGTGTTCATGTAAATGTCCATCTTGACAAAAATTTGATCATTTGTTAATTTACATGTAGAATACTATACCAACAACATAACCTCATCCATCTATTAGACTTTCTCCTCTATTATCTTATTCTCCTATTTTTAAGAATTTACATGGGGTAAAAAGGTGCTAAGAGATATGTTGGTCATATGGGCATAATAAGACTTTACTCCCCCAAGGTTATATTATCAACCCTTAGGGGCCTATTTTGCTGACCTACGACATTTTTGAGCATCTTTTATAGAAAAATCACAACTTTCACCACAAATTGTCAATATTTTGACTTTTATAGGTGTTAAAAAACTCTTTTCTAGCTCTACAATTTGGTAATATTTGTTGTATTATTCCACTTAGGTGATTATAATTTTCCTAAAACATCTCCTTATTGCTTAGAAACTTATGATCACATTAACATAGAGTGGCTTGATCATTTTGTGTGTACAAATATTCTATGGAGTATTGTATCCATCAAATTGAGATAAAGTCCCATTTTGAGGGGTCTCTTACTAGTTTGATATCTAGATCATTCATTTGAGGAGATAATCATGAGTATTCAAGAATTTCATCCTTCTGTTTTTATTATATTGAATAGAGAAAACTATAAGTCTCCATGAGATGGAATCCTGAAGCATTTTAAGTGGCTTTATCTCTTACCCCATCTCTATTGACTTGTTATTGAATGAAGTTCTTAATGGTGGAAGGATGTTTGGGATGAAAAGAAAGATCATGTTATAGAATTAATTATTCGTTACATTAATTCCTCATTGTCTTTTCCGTTAGGCTTTGTATCCACTTTTTTCTCCACTTGATATATTTTTCACATTAGTGTGTCTAGAGTAGATAAAGGAATACTAACAAGGGAAGGTTGGGATCTACTAGGATGAGTATAGGTAGGAGCTATTGATTATGTATGAGGAATGAAAAATATAGTAGATTGGGAATTAGATATAGCCAAAGTAGGAGGAGAGATAGGTGTCCTAAACAAGAAGGTAGAGAAGAAATATTAAAACTAATAGCTTGTAAGACCTCTAATCCATGTAGCTTGTTGAAAATCATGTTATGAATAATATTTGATAGTTGTATAGGATTCTCAACATTAGCTAAACTAGCAAGTTATTTTATAAATATCATTGAGTCACATGGGCATCATGGTCATAATAATCCATATTATTCTCAACATGAACATCTAAGACATTTTTAACTAGTATCATGGGAGTGGGAAACTATAGTGGAATTTAGACAAACACTCCTCAAATGAAGATTACGATTTTGAGTGGCTCATGGCATAAACAAAATAATTATATGGACATGAGAGATAAGAAGTTAAAGAAATATAAATCATTCTCAAATTAAAAAACTACTGTAAATTTGATTGAGGAGTTGTGAATGATAAATTTAAAATATATTTTTAGCAAATTAAATGAAAAACATTTAGGACACTTAGGTCTTGGAATAACAATAAAAAAATGTTGATACAACACATAACTAGTGAACCCTAATATCCATAAATTAATGCCTTTGACATTTTCAAATTATCTTGGCACTATAATAATCTCATAATTGCATGTGGTTCAATCTAAAGTGGCCTTCATAATTCATCTACTTCTTTAAGTTATTCTTATATACCACTAATCCATACATGTAAACATCAAATAAAAAGATCATAAAGTACTAGGTTGTGAAATTCTATAGATCACCAAATCAAAGTCATGCTACAAAGGTCATTTTTGTGTTGCATGTTCATCAATTTAAGCCACTCAATATTAATCCACATTCAAAACATAAATGGCCTTTATTTTGAAAATGAAGGTAAATTTGTAGCTTAAAACTTGTAAAACTATGTGACTATAGATCTAATTCTTTGTCACAATTTATTTGTGCATGATTAATCTGTTTAGATCAATTCTTTGTGTATGATTTATTCTGTTTAAATCAATTTTCTCTTTTGTAGAAATAGACAGAAGATTGTAGATAGAAGATAGAAGTGATAAAACATATACTTGGAGAAACCCTTTCAAGAAAAAACTCCACCAAAACTAATATTGCTTGTATTATTTAACCTTAGAATAAGTTACAATAACACTGTATAAATCCTTGATTGATATGCTTCCTTTTTCTTCAACGATGCTTCTTTACAACCTACAATAAACTCATATGAAACTCTCTTCAACTTGCTGCAATATATAGACAATAATGAGCATTGTAAACTCCTAAGAGTTGACAATTACAAAGCATTAAAGCTTCTCTCAAAAACCTACGCCTAGATTTTCCAAGTAGAGTTCCACCTCCTAAATAGAAACCAAAGCAAAGTCTTCCTCAATTTAGGTGCCCCAAACTAAAAACTTAACTGAACTCTGGTCTCAAAGATATCTTGGAAGCTTCACCTCAAAATTGGCACCCAAGAATGGACCCACTTAACTGAACCTTGTAAATATCTTCTCATGCAAAAGATGTTAATTGAAAGATGCCAACTTGGGCGCCCAAGGTGGATCCAAGTCAATCTTAGTTAACTGAAACATATCTCTCCATCAATTTATGCAAAAAATATGCATGATTGATTATCCCCACTTAACGAAAAGTATCCACCTGCTATATGTCATGCAACTAAAATCATTAATCAAGTCAACTAGTATACAACTCAAAATAACTACATGCAACTGAAGATAACTGAATCATAACTAAACTGAATTGAACTGAACTAAACTAAACTAAATTGAACTGAACTAAACTAAACTAAATTGAACTGAACTGAACTAAACTAAATTGAACTGAACTGAACTAAACTAAATTGAACTGAACTAAACTGATATAGAACTGATATAGAAATGATATAGAACTGATACTGAACTGATAGTGCGACTCCACTCTTGTAAATATCAATCCCTATTTTTTAGGAACCTATGCATGCATTACTGAAGTGTTATCAATCCTCCAAATAGTTAACTAAAATAAGGTAGGTTCCACCTTCCATGTGGGTGCCCCATGTGCTCCTATTATTTAGGAACTCATATTGGACGCCCTCACATGTTCCTATTATTTAGGAATAATTACAAATTTCAATTTACATGTTCATTTCATTCGAATTTAATCTCTTTCTAATCCTAGTGTCGGAGAACACTTTCCAAGGACTTAGGAGATACATGAAATATGTTTAGGATTGCAATTAAATGGCATCCTATTCCCAACATTCTCCCACTTGACATTATACATTGCAATTATTCTAAACAAGGAATCATTATTATAAATCAAGTACAAGACTCAAGGCCAATGGCCTTCTTGCACCAAGAGAACTTATCTGTAGGAATTGGTTTTGTAAGATAATCTACAACATTGATCAAAGTGTCAACTTTCTCAGCCAATACTTTCCTACTCTCAACCATTTCTCACACAAAGTGATACTGAACATCAACATGCTTAGTACGAGCATGATACATAGGATTTTTGGCTAAACAAATAGCACTTTGACTATCACATTCAAGTCTAATTTTCTTGCAATTAAAACTAGTACCTTTCCCAAGTCTCTATAATGAAACTGTCTCTTTAGAGGCATGTGTAGCAGCCATGTACTCTACTTTTGTGGTGGAAAAAGAAACCATGGGCTACCTCTTACTCATCCAATTAACCACAACTCCAAACAAAGTAAACACATGGCCACTTGTTGACCTCCGACTGTCCAAGTCTCCTGCCTAATTTGAATCAACAAAACCCTGTATGTCCAATGATCTATATATAATATCAATATCATTAGCATCATGATAAACCAAACAATAATCATAATTACCTCGTAAATATCTACACACCCTCTTAATATAAGTCCAATGTTCTTTACCAAGGTTAGACATAAACCTACTTAGAACTCCCATTACTTGGGCTATATCTGGTCTTGTACAAACCATTGCATACATCAAACTACCAACTGCACTAGCATATGGAATTTCAGAAATTTCCTCATGATCAAAATCAGATTTAAGACTTCTGTCTAAATTTAACTTTGTGCCAACTGGTAAAGGAATATTGATTGGTTTACTATCATGCATGTTAAACCGTTTTAAAATAGTATCAACATAATTGATTTGACTTAAGCAAAGCTTTCTGTTACCTCTATCTTTGTTGATCTCCATACCAAGGATATATTTTCCAGCCCCTAGATATTTCATCTCAAATGTGCTAGAGAGTTTCCCTTTCAATTCTTTGATCATTACCTTGTTGTTACCAATAAACAACATGTCATCAACATACAAGATAATAATTAAAAGCTGATCATCAATAAATTTTATGTAAACACAATGATCTTCCTCACTCCTAACATAACTAATTTTTAATGCAAAAGCATCAAAATTCTGGTACCACATTCTCGGTGATTGTTT
This sequence comes from Sequoiadendron giganteum, assembly GCA_007115665.2. Lineage (NCBI taxonomy): Eukaryota > Viridiplantae > Streptophyta > Pinopsida > Cupressales > Cupressaceae > Sequoiadendron > Sequoiadendron giganteum. The sequence goes on from CM021109.1 coordinate 247,435,893, forward strand.
CAATCCATATAAAGATCTCTTTAACCTGCAAACCAAATATTATTTTCCTTTTACAACAAAACCATCAAGTCGCTTCATATAAATCTCCTCATCAAGATCCCCATGCAAGAAAGTAGTTTTCACATCCATTTTCTCTATCTCAAAATAATAAGCAACAACAATAGATAAAAATAATCTAATAGAAGTTAATTTAGCAACAAGAGAGAAGATTTCATTAAAGTCAACTCCCTCTCTCTTGGAGTAGCCCTTGGCTACTAATCTAGCCTTTTACCTTTCGAGATTACCATCTGCTCCAATTTTATTTTTAAAGATCCATTTACAACCAATGGCCTTTCTTCCTTTGAGAAAACTCTCAAGATCCCATGTGTCACAAGCATCCAAGGAATTCATTTCCTCATGCATAGCTTGTGACCAAAGCTTGTTCTCATATGAAGAAAAAGCTTCCTTGTAAGAACTAGGTTCATCATTAGTACTCATCAAAGTAAATATACAATGGAAATTAGGTGGGCTATACCTATCAATAGAATTCTGTTGTCTTGTGGATCTTCTCAAAGAAGGTTCTTCTTGTTCCTCAATATGCTCATCATGAGCATCTATCTCAGAAGAACTCTGTGAACTCTCCTCATCCAATCCATCCAAATTTTCTTCAACATGTGCATCTTCATGCTTCTCAATTTTTATCTCAAAATGCACTATTTGAGAAGTATCCTTCTCCTTTGGTTTTTCTTCTCCAGTATAAGCTCTAAATTCCCTGAAAATCACATCTCTAGATAAAGTATTTTTTTAGTTAGAGGATTCCAAAGCTTGTAACCTTTTACGTTTTCACCATAACCTATGAATATGCATTTTTGTGCTTTTGGATCCAACTTAGAATGTTTTTCCTTAGGCACATGAACAAAAGCCTCACAACCAAAGATACTTAAATGTGCAACACTGGGTTTCCTACCTAACCACATTTCATAAAAGGGTTTTATCTTTAATAGATGAACTAGGAGATCTATTGATTAAATAAAAATAAGTACACATCGCCTCAGCCCAAAGGCACTAATCTAGCTTAGCACTACTTAACATACTCCTAGCTCTTTCCATTAAGGTTCAGTTAATCCTTTCTACTACTCCATTTTGTTGAGGTGTATATGGAGTAGTTTTTTGTCTCACAATTCCTGCATGATTACAATAATCATTAAATTCCTTAGAACAATATTCACCACCATTATCTGATCTCAACACTTTTATCTTATGATCTAATTGTTTCTCAACTAAAGCCTTAAATTCTTTAAACTTATTGAACACATCAAATTTTTTATGCATAAAATAGATCCAAGTGTATCTTGAGACATCATCAATAAATGTGACATAATATCTAAACTTTCCAATAGAGTCAATATCCACAAGACCCATAACATCTGAGTGAATAATATCTAATAATATTTTTTCTTTATTTGTTCCTTTAGGAAATGAAGATCTAGATTGCTTTCCAAACACACAATGCTCACAAAAATCATTTTTGCCAATATTATAATCAGGAATACAGTCAACCAGTTTCTTATTAAGAATGGTCCTAAGAATTTTTTCACCAATGTGGCCCAATCTATGTTGCCACAACATACATGTATTTTCAACTTCAATTATATTGGCTGATTTATTCAAATTGGAGGTATCAAGCTTAAACAAAGTCCCAATCTGAGATCCTTTAGCATTTACCATATCCCCTTTCACCAATTTGCAACCACCTTTGTCAAATGTCACATGCATTACATAATCATTGAACTTAGACATAGAAAGTATATTTCTAGCAAGTTCTAGAATATCTAAAACATCATTAAGGGTATTAACCCTACCATCACTGAAACACAACTTTGCCTCTCCTTTCCCCACAATCTTTGTTGTGCTATTATCTCCAAAGAAGAAATTTCCTCCATCATATTCAATGTACTTAGAGAACCACTCCTTGTTAGGAGTCATATGATAGGAACAACTTGAATCAATAAGCCAAGAGTCATCACTAACATTTTTACATGAAATGATCAATGCATCATTACCATCATCTGAGGTTTTCTCTATAGAAGCATCAAAACTCTTTTTCTTGTTCTTACAATCCTTCTTTACATGTCCCGATTTCCCACAGTTCCAACACTTTACCTTACTCTTACCAGGGGTTTTAGACCATCCTTTTGACTTACCATTTGCTTCCTTGTCTCCTTTAGGTTCCTTTTCCTTAGGCCTACCTCTTACAAACAAGACATATTGGGAACCCGATTTGGAATTCCTCCTCATCTCCTCTGATAGGAGAGTGAGAATTATATTATCCATCTTAGGATCTGCACCACTACCACTGATAGCAACAATTATATTTTCCCAAGACTCTGGTAAAGAAAAAATTAACAAAATGCATTTATCTTCATCTTCTAGCTTTACATCTATAGATGCTAATTGACTCAGAATCAAATTGAAAGCATTTAAATGATGTGCAACATAATCACCATCTTTCATCTTTAAAGAAGATAACTTTCTTTTCAGATACAACTTATTAGTAAGACTTTTGGTTTGATAAATATCACATATCCTCTTCCACACTTTATATGTTGTAGTTTCATCTGAAACATTCAAGAGAACAACATTAGAAAGACATAATCTTATGGTTACCCTTTCTTTCTTATCAATATTAGCCCAATCCTCATCTGACATCGATGTAGGTGACTGTGTCTCATTACAAACAACTAACCATTGATCTCTCTCTTCAAGGAGATCCTCCATTTTTAGTTTCCACATCTCATAACTAGATCAATTGAATTTCTCAATATATAGACTAGAAGTAGAAGTCATTGCAACACACTTTTTTTTATAAATCTGCAATAACACAATAGTAAAATCTCCCACTACAACCAAAAAACCTTCAAACTTTTAAGAGAAAGGTGCCTCAAACTCTACCCAACCATTAGCTCTAATACCAAATATTAAAAATGAAGGTAAATCTATAGCTTAAAACTTATAAAACTATGTGACTGTAGATCTAATTAAGTATTCTTTTCCATAATTTATTTGTGCATGATTAATTTGTTTAGATCAATTCTTTGTGTATGATTTATTCTATTTAAATCAATTTTATCTTTTGTCGAAATAGACAGAAGATTGTAGAAGAATATAGACAAAAGATAGAAGTGACACAACATATACGTGGAGAAACCCTTTTGGGAAAAAACTCCACCAAAACCGATGTTGTTTGTATTATTTAACTTTAGAATAAGATTACAATAACACTATATCAATCCTTGATTGATATGCTTCCTTTTTCTTCGACAATTCTTCTTTACAACCTGCAATAAACTCATATGAAACTCTCTTCAACTTGTTGCAATATATAGACAATAACGAGCATTTTAAACTCCTAAGAGTTGAAAATTACAAAGAATTAAAGCTTCTCTCAAAAACCTATGTGTAGATCTTCCAAGTAGAGTTCCACCTCCTAAACAGAAGTCAAACCAAAGTCTTCCTCAATTTAGGCGCCCCAAACTGAACACTTAACTGAACTCTAGTATCAAAGATATCTTGGAAGCTTCACCTCAAAGTTGGCACCCAAGAATGGGTCCACTTAACTGAACCTTGTAAATATCTTCTCATGCAAAAGATGTTAACTGAAAGATGTCAACTTGGGTACCCAAGGTGAGTCCAAGTCAATCTTAGTTAACTGAAACATATCTCTCCATCAATTTATGCAAAAAAATGCATGATTGATCATCCCCACATAACTAAAAGTATCCACCTGTTATCTGTCATGCAACTGAAGTCATTAGTCAAGTCAACTAGTATAAAACTCAAAATAACTACATGCAACTAAAGATAATTGAACCATAACTAAACTGAACTAAACTGAACTGAACTGAACTAAACTGAATTGAATTGAATTGAACTGAACTAAACTGAACTGAACTGAATTGAATTGAATTGAACTGAACTAAACTGATATAGAAATGATATTGAACTGTTAGTGCCACTCCACTCTTGTAAATATCAATCCCTATTTTGTAGGAACCTAGACATGTATTACTAAAGTGTTATCAATCCTCCAAATAGTTAATTGAAAAAAGGTGGGTTCCACCTTCCATGTGGGCACCCCATGTGCTCCTATTATTTAGGAACTCATATTAGACACCCTCACATGTTCCTATTATTTAGGAACAATTACAAATGTCAATTTACATGTTCATTTCATTCAAATTTAATCTCTTTCTAATCCTGGTGTTGGAGAACACTTTCCAAGGACTTAGGAGATACATGAAATATGTTTAGGATTGCAATTAAATGGTAACCTATTCCCAACACTTTGGAGAATTTTTTTGATGACCATTAGGATTGACCTACATCAAACACAAAAATTACCTCTACAACACGCATTCATTTGGTGATTTGTAGAATTTTGCAACCTAGTATTCTATGATCTTTTTATCTAATGATGCACATAAATACTAGTGGTATTTAAGAATACCTTATGGAAGTTGATGAATTGTGAGTTTCAAGTTATTTTTATTTAACCCCTTGATATACCAACTTCATGACCTTGGGAAATGATCAAATCCAACAAGTTCAAGCATGTAATGACATATATGTTGATTCAATGCAAATGTGTTCTTCCTAGTGCTCCAAATATAAATGTTCCTATGATAAAGTCTCCTTATAATGCAATTACTCCTTGTTATTGTTTAATGTGTTTGACTGCACAAATGAATGTATTTAAACACTAAGGAAATCAATGAGTAGTCACACAAACATGTATCAAGTGAAATATCAATAGCTAGTGGAAAAGGGCAAGAGGATTGACAATTTAAAAATTTATTTTTTAAATTTTGGGGTCAATCTTGAGGGGCTCAAGGTTAGTCTTGAGCATTATGGTATTGACCTAGAATAGGGAGATAAAGACCTCAAGGTGGGGAATAAAATTATGGAAGTGTGAGCCAATAATATAACTATGTGGGAATAAGTGCAAACGAGGCTAGGATAAGGCCAAATGTATGGAATGCATGTTAATAAAAAAAAATTAGGATAGATAGGGGTCAAGGAAAGAGCCAAAATTAACACAAGAGTTCACATTTTAATTGCATCAAGTCATTCCATCAAACTGGGCTCAAAACTTAATGGAAATTAGCATGGGTATGCAATTTTCAACATAATTTACAAGAACATACATAAGTATTTTAGTTTTATAGTTTAGAGTTAATTTTTAAAAAATAGAAAAAAGATTAAGTCATTTATTAAAATATAAAGTAATATCATGTATTTATCAAAATTGATACCTACAAATCTAGTGTTTTCATAACTTGGAATCAATTTAGAATAAATATTTATGATTTATAAAAATTAATACCTTAAAGTGTAGTGCTCTCATAATTTATTATATGCACACATCTACAACATCTTTTCAATTTAAAATGTGAAATACCATCAAAATTAACAAAAAAAACCCAATAATCAATTTTTAATGACTTAAATTAAACACTCAAGACACTCATACAACATGTATCAATTGAAATCCCAATAATTAGAGGAAAATGGTGGGATTGTTGACATTTTTAATTTTTAATTTAATTTAATTTAATTTTAGGGTCAATCTTGAGTGGCTTGAGATTGATTAGGAGGGTCATGCAATTGACCTAGGATAAGGACATAGATATCTTAAGGCAAGGATCAAATGTATGGTGGGAATAAGTGCAAATAGGACTAGGATAAAGTCAAATGTATAGAAATAAATGTAAGTGAAAATAAATGAGGATATAAAGGTTTCAGAACTAAAACAAGAGTGGACATTCTTTAAATCATTCCATCAATATGAGCTCAAAACTAAATAGAATTATCCTAGGTATACAAATTTTAACATAATTTAAAAGAATATATGTATTGTAGACACCGAAAATTGGTCTAGGCCTGTGAGTACCACTTTTGACATAATTTTCTAATGTCCATGGTCATGATTAAATAATGCTTATTATTTATTCTACGTTACATAAAGATGATACTATTCCTAAATCATTCAGGATTGATTTCCCTTGCACCAAAAACATAGTAGAGTATTAAGCCTTAGTGAAAGGACTAAGAATGGCAACCCAGTGGAAGATTAAGAGTCTACATATTTTTGGTGATTCTCAGCTAGTAGTCCGACAAGTAAATGATGATTATGAAACTAAGGATGAGAAACTTGCCCCCTTACAAGCACATGGCCGACAGTTTCAAGTAGTACTTTGATGACATCACTTTTCAACAAATACCATGTATTCAGAACAGGGCAGTAGATGCTATGGCAACTGTGGGTTCCTTATTGGATATTTTGAGCAATGTGCCTAAGTTTGAGTTTTTGGTCGAACAGTTGTTGGTCCCTACCTATGATGTTCCTGATTCTACGATGGTGTGTACGATTGTTGGTCCTACTTCCCCTTGGTACAAAGACGTATTCGACTATCGAAATGACCAAACCTTACCATTAGACCTCTTAAACAACCAACATAGAACTTTTATCCATAAGTCAGCTAAATACACCATCATCAGAGATACCCTGTATAGACGTACCTTAGATAAAACCCTAATGAGATGTCTCGATGTTGAAGAAGCACAAGCAACCTTGCAAGCGGTGCACGAGGGTATATGCAGATCCCATTCGAGTGGTCCTACTTTAGTCCATAAGATTATGAGATTAGGTTATTATTGGCCTACAATGGAAAAAGACTCATATATCTTTGTAAAGAAATGTAGACAGTGTCAGATACACGAAGATTTGATACAAGCACCAACATAGGAGCTTCGTCTGATTACATCACCATGGCCCTTTGCCTAATGGGGACTTGACCTCATAGGTAAGATACACCCTCCAGCATCCAATGGCCATAAATTCATCATAACCGCCACCGAATACTTCACCAAATGGATTGAAGCTATTCCCATGACCTACATCACCAACACACAAATATCCAAGTTTATCTTAAACTATATCATTTATCAGTATGGTGTACCCCAATCCATCATCACAGATAATGGTTGCCCATTCAAAAACCAAGAAGTACGTCATCTATGTGAAGAGTTCCATATCAAACATCATTTTTCCACTCCATATTACCCACAAGGTAATGGCCAAGCCGAGGCATCTAATAAAACTATTGTTAGAATCCTAAAAAAGATTGTCAATGACACTGGCTGTGACTGGAATCTGCAACTTAATCCTGCCTTATGGGCTTACCCCACAAGCATCCGTACTCCCACTAGCGCCACTCCATACTCCCTAGTATTCGGATTTGAAGCTATCTTACCTATTGAGGTTGAAATTCCTTTCCTGAGGGTATCCTTGAAAGGTCACATTGATGATGAAGGATATCGTGTATCCAGATTACAAGAGCTAGAATTACTGGATGAATGAAGATAGAAAGCACTAGACCATTTGCAAGCATATCAGAATAGTCTTCGTCGTAGCTATAATAGGAAAGTTTTAAATTGACACTTTGACATTGGTGACTTGGTTTTAATGGAGAATCCCAAGAATCAAGTTGAATGAGAAAAGCCAAGTAAGTTTGAACCTAACTGGTTAGGGCCCTATATTGTCACATAAGCTTTTGGATCAAGAGTGTATCAACTGTCTACCCCTGAAGGAGAGCCACTTTTGTCACCAATTAACAGCCTTCATCTGAAGAGGTTCTATGCGTAGCTTCTAAGAGTCTTTGTCTTAATCGAGAAAATACAAAAAAACAAAATAATGGTTACCTTGATGAAAACCTGGCAAACAGGCATCTTTAAAACACAAAAAAACATTATTATCATTATTCCTTCTCCCGAAATCAATACTTTTGAGAAGAACCTATTATCTTCGATATTTTGCTGAGACAATACATCTAGGTTATGCTTGCATCAATACTAAAAATCTGAGGGAAAGAATACTGAGACAACAAAATGGAGAAGGACAATCAAGATAATTCGAAGAAGTGGACGCATATTCAGTGAGACTATTCCAGTTATAGTTTTAATTGTTTTGTTCATTTTGACTCGTTCTTAATTGTTTGATTTAGATTAAAATTTGTTAGATTAGATTTAACCGCCTATCTATGCAGATTCCTATTTATTCTATGTTACATTTGGTTAACCCGACATGAATAACACTTCAAATTTCGTGACATCTTTTTGTCTTTCCATTTTTTGTTTTGCAGGAATCGTATGACAAACTGCAATTGATTGAAAAAATGATGCATCTGATCTCGCGAGCCGCATCTGATACATTCCATGATGCATCTGACAACATGAACCACATCCGTGATATTTTGCACCGCATCCAACTGCCAACATCCTACCGCATTTGACTATTAATGCCGCATCGCATTCGACTGTCAACATCCTATCACATCCGACTGTCGACATCGCACCGCATTTGTAAGTTTAAAAGCTGCATCTACCTGGTAAAATATCTTTTCATTTTTATTAACTTTTGTATTTTCGTGATTTTATTTTTAGTTTTTGTCTTGTTTTATTTTTGTTAATGTTTTGTTTGCAGCTGTGTTTAGGGGGATAACTTAGTTTTTGAAGGACAAAGCATATAAGACAAAAATTAAAACCAAAAAACATCTTCTTTTCTGCAGGACAAAATCTGAAGACACAAAGGAAACTACTAATCATTTGTATGTAGAACCTTATGAAGACATTGACTTGTTTAGTTTATTTTAAAAGCTTTATGTTTGGTAGTTAAAAAAAATTATCATTTGGGTTTAAAAATTAACCAGTGTTTTTCGTGTTTGTTCATGTTAGTTTAGAACCTGACGATTTGGTATATCGAAGTATCCTCTCCCCTTGTGCATTCGTGTGATCCTAGGTGCAAGAGAAACAGTTACTAACTCTAGATCTTGGTCTTGTCTTAGTGGGAAAAAGTACTCACCCCAAGATGACTCAGACCAGTAACACGCTTTAGCCAGCGACTTCCACCCGGTATATAAAAGTGGATTTTTGGGGGAAACCCCAGAAATCGCGCTCTCTGTTCTGACAAGAAGGGAAAAAATGGTCTCTCACCATACTGGATGGTGCCCCACGAACATAATGCCCTTACTAAAAGCCATGTTGTAGTTTTTCCAAAATCCTTTCTATTTGCTGGTGCAACAGGTTCGGACCTGTGAAGCCATCTTACATATTTACGGTTCATGTGTGGAGATGAGATGTATGTGTAAGTGGTGAATAATGTGTAAAGTACAAAACACTTCTTAATACGACATTATATCAAAGATAAATCAAATTGAACTAAATCAAAACAATAATCTATTGAAAGCATCATATTGCTCTCTATCTCCAAAGATTTATTAAATAACTGTGGCTCTCAGATCGTGTAAGCAATGTGACTGTTAAAATGACTATCTGAAGAATGAGATGGATGCTAAATACAGGAAACTAATCCTATATGATGATTTCTAAATGATTAGACATGAAAATTGACAAATGAAGAGCTACAGGAGGTAGCCATGATATGAAAACTTGATTGCTTGATGCTTGAATGTTGAATGTTGAATGCTTGATGCTTGGATTCCTGCAGAGTAAGAGTGCATAAGTTAGATTATCTGGATCCTTTTCTTGGTTCAATGAGGCTTTATTTATAGATTTCCTGGCTGTAGAAATGCACTAGGATGGAATTGAGAGGTTTGGATTCAATCTGGAGGATTGAATGGTGAAAGATGGAGGAGATTGAGAGAATTTTGGTGATTGTCTCTACCCATGAAAACACCACGCAAGAGAAGAGGAAAGATTGATGGAGGAGGATTGAGAAAAGAATTTGGAATTTGTCTCCAATTTGTCTCCAAAACTTCCCGTGAAGTTTCAAAGTATTAATTTTGACATATTTTAGACATAAATTAGACATAGGATATCTAATTCAATTTTGAGGAAATATAGATGGAATATTCCTTATGCCCTTATTCAAATATTTTGATTTATTTAAATTAGCAAAAGAGGAATAAATAATTTAATAAAATGAACTATAGAAGTTGTTTATTAAATTAAACAAAAGAATATGATAATTAATAAATAAAGTGTTTGATCTTTATTTAATTAATTTAAGATTGATGTGATAGAATAAAATAAGAAAAAGATAATTAAATCAAACAAAGTATTTAATTTTGTTTATTTAATTAAGATGAGATATCAGAAGAATTTAAATGTGACGTGAACGTGAACTATATAAATTAATATTTCTATTTATTCAAACAATAGAGGAAATTAGGATAATCGATTAAATAATTTGTATTTAATTAATCAGATTCTCCAAACCAATTTAAGGTGTATACATTTTTCCCCTCTTTGAAGTGATGTGTTTACACGTTGCTTTGAAGAAAATTTTGCTACTACTGCCAGGATCGATGATAAAAATTCAGTATGCCCAAAAAATTGATTTTCAGATGATTGATAATATGCCCCCTCGGGAGATAAATTAATGATTTGATGATTTTTTGTGGATTTTTCAAATTTTTATGATTTTCTGATGATTCTATGATGATTCGATGATGAAATAATTTATCTTTCAACAAATGATGAAGAAATATAGCCTGCAGATGAATTTCAATTAATATCATGGATAAAATTAATCAAAATATAATAAAACCCACCAAAAATCCCTTTTTAAAAGTTATATATAGTCCAAAAGGTCATTTTAAAATTCATTTGTACTCTTTTGACTTTCAAACTTCAGTGATAAATACTTTTGAGCCAGCTGGAGCAAGATGCCAATCCCTTACCACACTCATCATTTTGAGCACATTCGACGTCACCGATGGCCAACCGTGTATGGACCTCCGGTATGTACCCATTATCCTCCTCATTTTTCATGCATTTTTGTTTTTTATGCTTTTGGCATTTTTTGCCTAGTTTAGCGCTTTCAGTAGGTGATTTAGCGCTTTGAGAATTAGCGCTTGTGTTAATTTCTCTAGCACTTCCATAGTATAGTTTAGTGCTTTCAATGATTTAGCGCTTAGGTAGTGGCTTTTAGCGCTTTGATGTCGGATTTTAGTGCCTAGAGAGTTCTAGTGCTTTGATTTGATAGATTAGCGCCTTCAAGGTCTATTCTAGCACTTCTGATAAAATGGCACTTTGATGGACTGTTTTAGCGCTTTGATGCGGTAAAACAGCGCTCAGAGTAAAATAGCACTTCAGATGCCTGTTATAGCACATCTGAGTGCTGAAGTAGCGCTTTCAAGATTTAGCACTTTGGGTGCCTGTTTTAGCACCTTTGACTGATAAAGTAGCACTTTTGAGATTTAGTGCTTTGGATGCCTGTTTTAGCGCATCCATGTTAGAATTGGAGATTTTGAATTATTTAACCTTGATTTCGTCAATTCTGATCATGTGCATTCTTCGGATTGGTATGATTGACGATCCAAATGCTTGATGATTGATTTTGATGTTTAAATAAGAGTTACTTCTCATGATAGGTGAGAATAATCCTATTTATGATGATCCTCATGATAGGCAAGGAAATGATTCAATATCTAATAAATCTCATGATAGGCGAGATTAGATAATGTTTGATGAACCTCATGATAGGTGAGGTTTTTTGATGTTCGCCCATGAATTTTGACCAAAATTCATACCAAATTTCGGAAGACTTGATAGTAGAATGACTTTTGATTTCTAGACATAGTGCACTGATTGTAGGTTTTTCATTGTGAGGATAGGAGGATCTGGGTACTCTCCAGATGCAAGAGAGGTTTCCTTGGACTACTGACCTGATACCTCATCTGACACCAGATGAGATTTAGATTATAGGTCGATGCGGCCTGACCAGTTTGCTTGACATGCCCTAGATTAGGATTAATCAGGGTCTTTTGACTGCTTTGGCTGAGAGGTGGCATAGTGACCACAACACATTTCACTTACCCATCGGTGAGATGACAGTCATACCTGAGGTTGTGTGGCAGATTTTGCACATTCCGTTTATGGGAGAGATCATAGTATATGATTCTCACGAGGATGGTAGGAGAGATGCTCTTTGCAAAGTGTTTTAGGATCAGGATATTGCAGATCCTAGTGTCCCATGGAGGAGGATTGTCGATGCATATGTGACACTACCAACAGTGCTTGTTGGATTTATTGGAGGTTTCCTTTGCCCTGATCGTAGGTTAAAGGGATTCCTTGTGGGTTGGGGCAGGATTCTAGAGAGCATGGTCATACATGGTATGAGATATGCACGGGGGATGTGCATGCTGGCTCATCTCTACCATGATCTTCATTCAGTGGTTTACCTTGGGGCATGTAGCTTATTAGCAGGGATGACCCTGTTATAGGTGTGGGCATGGGAGCATTTTTCCATTGCCCGACCATTTTCAGTGGCGGATAGACCAATAGGCAGACCGTATGTGTTTCGGTACAGAGGTCAGCTTACCCAGGCTTAGATGGGTAAGTTGGAGCATTGGAGATGAGTGTTTGATGATATAGTGACTGTTACTTGACAACCGTACTTAGACTATGAGCAGTGGGATGAGGATGATGCAGTGTTGGGGTATCTCTGTGATTCCATGTATTTTATTGGCCGGACACCCTTTGTTTTGGAGAGGTTTTTGCTTCGATGAGTGTAAAGGCAGTATGGCATTGTTTAGTGTATGCCATAGGGGGTAGCCCACTATGCTAGGCGGAAGAGTGATATACCTGATTGGGGGCCTTGTTTGTCATATGAGGTTCTAGTAGAGGGATACAGGGCACTGTAGCCATCACCATAGGACATGCACAGAGACATTGCCGAGGCACCAGTTATAGAGGAGCACACAACATTTTTGGCTTTGGTTCCACATCCTCACATCACCATTCCAGACGAGCTAGCACTGTTACCTGTAGAGGAGGATGTGGCTGAGGGTTCTGCGGATAGTGAGGGTGGTACTTCATCAGGTAGTAGCACAGAGATCTATAGTGATGACAGCAGCAGTGATGATAGTGATGGTGGCAGTGGAGGTGGTAGAGGGGTAGGGCCAGTCAGCAGTGGTCCTTCATCTAGTAGGCCTCGTAAGAGGTGAACAGTGGCAGTATTGTCAGTGGACCACCAGAGGCAGATTGTAGGTCTCCAGACATAGGTACAAACACTGCATGGATAGTTGGTATAGGCCCGAGATTTGCTTGTTCAGATGCAGACTCAGATGCAGGCTCAGGCTCTAGCACAAGTACAAGGACAGTTGGTCGTTGTGTAGACTCAGGTTGCCACATTGACAGCCGAGCGAGATAGTGCACGTCAGATTGCTGAGAGGGCACAGGAGATAGCTGAGACCCTATAGAGAGTGGCCGAGGTACCTCGGTGGGAGATTACATGAGAGAGGTTTTGCGAGCTAGCCGAGAGGCAGAGTTCTACCAAGGCAGATATCATGATGCAGTGCCTGCTGGTTGTAGAGTCAGCTATGCCCCTTCGAGATCCGATCAGACTCGCACCCGGACAGTTAGTGAGGGTGTGACATAGCCTCCTCGAGGAGATCCCAGAGATCCTGGTCCTTCCGAGGGTGGTGGTGGTATTGGTCCTGTTGGGCCCGCACATTCTGGTAGTAGTAGAGCATAGATGCTATTGTTATTCCTAGATTTCCTTTTTGAGACATGATGTATATTATGATTTACCTCATTTTTGATGATGTATCTTTATTTTCAGACTTCATTGTATACTTGACATTGATGATATATATATATATATATATATATATATATATATATATATGAGATGCAGTTGATGTGATCTTATGATGGTTTATGACTTCTATGTGATGGATGCATTTATTATGTGATGATGTCTCTCTATGATGCTCTAAATGAATGATTTTATTTCAATGTGATGATGCAATGATAAATGTATTTATTTCATGTAATGATTCTATGATAAATGCATTTGTAGAATACATGATATATGAATCTCTAAATGATGATCTGTATGAATGCTTTTATTTCAATGTAATGATGCTATGATAAATGTATTTGATTTTAAATGCGATAATGATAAAAATGATGATCTCATGATGAAATGATAATGGATTATGATGTAATGATAATAATGAAATGACTTGCATTTATTTTAAATGTGATAAAATGTATGGATAAAAAATGATGTATGGGTTTTAAAAAGTGATCAAATGCATCTGATGTTGATTGATGATAATGTAATGAATGTTTATGGTAAAATGCACATGATGTATGTATGGTACAATTTAATGTGTAAGTTATTTGATGTAAAATGTATGAATGATGAAATGACAAAACTTAATGATGAGATGATGACTTTTATATGTTTTTGATGATTTTGATTTATGTCAAGTATACTCAGTCCTATTTGTAGATAAGATAATCATTTATTGGAACCCTTTATGTAACAAATACTCTGCAGATAATGAATTATGATGAATGCAGTCTAATTTTATCATGCAACTATATGCAAAACCATTGTCATTTTAACAGTACTTTTGTGCTTTTTGTCATCATTGAGCTTTTATTAGATGTTGGAAGTGAGTACAAGCGTCAATGGTATGTTTTAGGCCAATGATGACTTGAGTACTTCTTTCATGATTTTTTATATTGCAAGTGAACACAAGCATCTAGGTATGATTTAACCGAGATGACCTGAGCATTCATTGCGTAAACAGGCAGTGGTTAATCATTTCAATGTGTGAATACTGAATGTCATCGGTGATACATTTGCATAGCACATCCCCCGATAATTCATACATTTATATGATTAACTTACAGACAATAGATAATAAAAACATCATTCTTTTTCCTTGTTTCTCTAGTTAAATACATCATTGAGTTACTCCAAAGAAATGACAATAAAAAATACAATGTATCCATTTTTTACTTAGAGTGTTTCAATCATTATTCAGATTTTAGATCATCCATCCTGATTTTGTGATGTTTTTGGATTTCGAGATTTTGACCAAAGACCTAACCTACTAACTTATCCTAGGGGTCTCGGGGGCTGATCAAAGATTAGCCTTGCCTACTTTACACACACAGAGACCATGTAGTTCAACTGAAACAGACCTATGTTTTTGAATTTTTGCCTGTTTAGACTGACTTTTTTGACATTTTTATTTTTTTGGATTTTCGATATGATACAGATGTTTGATGCCTCTTTGTTGGTGATTGATGTTGTGTTTTGATCTTTGTTTTCATTTTTCTGTTATACTGTTGTTCACCCTTTGGTGAAACCGATGTTTTTGTTGCCCCTAGTGATATCCAGATGTTGCCCCCAAGCTTTGGAGTGAGACTTGACTATGTGAAATGATTTTGATACGGATGCAAAGATGGCAAGACTATTGACATGATATGAAAACTGTACTGACTTTAAATGATGCTGATATGTATCAAAATAGATGGGAAAGTTGATCTTTAGAATCACATACGACGCCTGTTTCTAGGTTTTCACCATATGTTTTGATTACACTCTTTGTTTTATGTATTTTTCTCATTTTTCTCATTTTTCTTTCTTTTTGTATATTCTATTTTTTTTGTATTTTTGTGTTGCCAAGATGCCTATTTGCCAGGTTTTCATCAAGGAAACCATTTTCAAAAGTTTGACCCGTGCACTAGGAGATTCAAGTATAGAATTTTCTGAGATGGATACTATTGATAGGTTCATCAAACAAATCCCCTTCTGATGTTGATAGTTGATATGCCCCTAATCCATATACTGATATGATGACAAAAGGACCAAGCCAGTTAGGCTCAAATTTCCCTTTCTTCTCCCTGTCCTGCTGATTCCTAGGGTTTTCCTTTAGTACCAAATCACCAACCTGAAAGACCCTCGGTTTTACCCTGTGGTTGTAACTCCTTGAAATTCTTTGTTGATAAGCCGTTAGATGATTAACAACTTGTTGACGACGCTCATCCAACAATTCCAATTCTTGCATTCTAGATACCCTATAGTTTTCATCTGAAATGATTCCTCTGAGTGATACACGAAGGGATGGAATCTCAACTTCAATGGGAAATATTGCTTATGATCCATATACCAAGGCATATGGTGTAGCTCATGTTGGAGTTCTGATACTTGTTTTGTAGGCCCATAGTGTAGGATTGAGTTGAACATGCCAATCATGTCCAACATCATTAACCGTCTTTTTTTTAGAATTTTTAGAATTGTTTTGTTTGAGGCCTCTGCTTGGCCATTCCCTTGAGGATAGTACGGTGTTGAAAAATGATGTTGGATATGAAACTTTTCACATAGCTCTTGGACATCTTGATTTTTGAAAGGTCGTCCATTATTAGTGATAATGGAATGAGGGATTCCATACCAACATATTATGTAATTCAAGATGAAAGAGGAGATCTGTTTTCCAGTGATGGTTGTAAGAGGCACTGCTTCTATCCATTTTGTGAAGTATTCTGTATCTGTGATAATGAACTTGTGTCCATTGGATGAAGATAGATTTATTTTTCCTACTGGATCTAGGCCCCATTAACAAAAAGGCCATGTCGATGTGAAGGGATGCAGTTCTTGTGCTGGTGCATGAATCAGATTGCTGTGAATCTGACACTTTTGACATTTCTTAACAAACTGATAGGATTATTTTTCCATGCATGGCCAATAATATCCCAAACGAAGGAGTTTCTTGGCTAGATTTATCCCACTCGAATGAGTGCCACAAACACCCTTGTGAAACTCTCATAGGGTTGTTTTAGATTTGTCATGTTCTAGACATTGGAGTAAAGTACCATCAAGACCTCGACGATAAAGTATGTCGTGCGGATTGGCAGATGAAGTTTCGTTTTTGGTTCCTAGAAAGATCAAGAGGAAGGATATCATCTTTTAGGTAAGCATAGGTCTTTTCATAGATAGAGGTTTCAATGGTTTCTAGATGGTAGATGTTATCAGATTCTGAATTATTATGGGAAGGACATGATACTTGTTCTACCATAAACTCATGACAAACACATTTCTCCGACAATTATAATAATGAAGCAATTGTGGCCATAGCGTCTGCAGCTTTGTTCTCCGCCCTTGGAATTTGATCAAACTTAATACTAACAAAAAACTATTTCAGATCATCTATTTTTTGCTTGTAGGGAATCAAATTTTCATCTTTTGTTTGATACTCATCATTTACTTGATAAATGACTAGTTGATAGTCCACATATACCTGTAAATCTGTGAGCTTCCATTGAATTGCTATTTTGACCCCAATGATCAATGCTTCATATTTCGCCACATTATTTGTACACTAAAACATTAGTCTATATGATTTTGGAATGGTGTGTCCTTGGGGAGAGATGAACAAAATCCCTGCTCCTGATCTGCACTGTGTGTATGATCCATAAAAATATAATACCCATTGTTGGGGCATCATTGTCAGAATGTCTTCATTTGAAAACTCCATTGTCATTGGTTGATCATCTGGTAGAGGAGCTTCAGCTAATTGTTTAGCGATTTCCTGACCTTTGATGGCTTTTCTCTCCACATATTAAATGTCAAATTCACTTAATGGCATGACCCACTTTGCCAGTCTACCTGTTAAGGCAACTTTACTAAGTAGATATTTTAATGGGTCGATCTTTGCTACTAACCTGATTGTATGGGTCAACATATAATGTCTCAGCTGTTGAGTAGAAAACACCTCCATCAAGTAAGATTTCTCTATGAAAGTGTAATTAATTTCATAACCATTTAATGTCCTGCTGATATAGTAGATGGCATGTTCTTTTCCTTCATAATCCTCTTGCGCTAAGAGTGCCTCCAAAGAGATATCTGTCATGGCAATGTACAATATCAAAGGTCTTTGTTCTGTTGGTGGCATGAGAATGGGTGGTGACATTAGATACTATTTTATTTGATTGAATGTCGTTTCACACCCCTCATCCCACTTGAAAACTATATTTTTATGCAAAAGGTGATTAAAAGGATGACTTCTATCCGCCTGCTGGGAGATAAATCTCCTGATAGATTGGAGTCTTCCCTGTAGTGATCTGAGTTGACTGATATTCTTAGGAGGTGGCATATCCATTATTTCTTTGACTTTCGCTAGATCCACTTCAATGCCTTTTTCTAAGACAATGTATCCCAATAGTTTTGCTGATGTGACCCCGAAGACACACTTCTTGGGGTTTAACCTGACATTGAATTTCTCTAGCCGTGTGAAGATTTTGTCTAGGATATGCAGATGTTTGTCCCTTGTACAAGATTTTTCCAAGATTTCATCCATGTAATCCTCCATGAAGGTGTGCATCATATCATGGAAGATTGTCGTCATTTCTCTTTGATAGGTGGCTCCTACATTTTTCAGACCAAATGGCATGACATTCCAACATAAAGTTCCCCATGGACATGTAAAAGCCATATTTTTCTAATCTTCTGGAGCTATTTTTATATGATTGTACCCAGAGAAACCATCCATTATTGACAACATGGCATGCCCTGCCGTCAAGTCCACGATGATGTCGATATTTGGTAATGGAAAATCATCCTTCGGGCATGCTTTATTTAGGTCCTTGAAAGCCATACATATCCTAATGCTATTGTTTGGTTTTGAAATAGGTACTAGATTTGATATCCACTCGGCATAGTCTATAGACCGTATGAATCCAGCATCTAACAATTTCTTTAGCTCTATTTTTACCATCAATGCGATATGGGGATGCATTTTTCTCAATTTTTGCTTGATAGGCTTGATTCCTGCAGGCAAAGACAAATGATGCATGAGCATATTTGGATCTAAGCCTGGCATATCAAAATATGACCAAGCAAAGTTGATGCTTCTCTCCTTAAAGAAATTAATGAATTCCAGTCTCTCTTGATCTATCATGGATTCTGCCAGATGTAGGATTTTCGCCTTTTCCTCAATGTCGATGTTCAAAGACTGTGTTGGTTCTATCAGAACTGATGATCACTCATGATAATGTTTTGGAAGAGTGTCAAATCTTCCATCTTTCAGTGCCTCAGAAAGGTTTTCACTATTAGATGTGTTCTTTATTTTTTCTTTTTCTAGATCTAATGCTGCCATAGAATGGTTTTCACCATTAGATCTATTTTCCCTGTTTTCAATTTTGCAACTGGAAGATTTCACACCCTCCTACTGAGTCATGTTGTTATGAGTATTGCAGATAAAACCTGTATTAGGTTCACTATGACATATGAAATTTATGATGGCATCATTATTTGTAAATGTTCGTATAGTCAGAGGTTTGACAAGTTCCCAGTCAATTAGTTCAGGATGGATTAATGACATGAGGTTATCAGATTCATTCAAGTTGATGGATGTAAGGGTTTGGAAAATCATTTCTTCATCGTTGTTTATTGGAATATTGAGGTCAATGATGGTACCTTCTTCAAGATCGTCTAGTTCACTTGAGGTATGTTCGTCCCCACTTGAATCATCGATATTTAGTGACCCTGCCACGAATGGTCTAGACCCAGAGCCTTGGCCCTGCTTACACGTAGGTGTATATTATTAGATGACATCAATATGAATATCAGTGGAAGATACATCGGAACATGAATCCCATTCATATTCATTTGAATCTGTCTTAGAGCTATTTCCAAGTTGAAGGATTCTTTCTACAACCTTCTTTTCCAGTTCTTGTTTTTCTTCATTAGAGTATCCTAGTCCCAGCTTCTCTTTTGAATGGAGAGTGAGGGGCTGAATAGGCTCTATGATTCCATCCTTTCTTAATCCAACAGGTCTTTGTCCTTCATACCTCATTTTTTCTAAAATATCTTTTCCTTTTCCATATTTTTCGGTGTTGATGTTGACTTTTTTTATACTGGTATTTGATGTAGAGGATTCCTCATCTTTGTATAGCCAGTCCAAGATTGCTTTGTTGTTTGATTCATCCTCTATGGTACTTATTTTGATAGACCTTTCTTGAAGAACTATGACTAGTAATGATGTTTGATGTTTTATCATAGATGGTTGACCATATGTCTTAGGAGATGGCATTAACTATGATAGGTTAAGTGATTTCTCCATAGAATATGTTCCCATTCCCTTGTCAGTCAGTTGGACTTGCTCTTGAAATTTTTGTGATAAAGAAGTTTGTTGATCCGGATTATCTGTTGATTGAGTTTCAACAGGAATTGTTTCTTTTTCTTTACCCTTTTTCTCTACCCACTTAGTGGTGATACTTGGACGCTGTTCTTCGTTTGATGATCTCGAACTGGATGCTTCCCTATTGTGAGGCACCAAGGTATCTTGTGAGATTCTAATTTTGTCACAATGTTGAAGATGATTATAATCAGCATATATAGTCACCTCCTGTCCATTTATTGGAAACTTCAAACATTGATGATATGTTGAAGGTACAATCTGCATTTCATGGATCCATGATCGTCCTAAGAGTATGTTGTATGTTAACTCTTTTTCCAACACTTGACGTGCTATATGTTTCATCATTGGCCCCACTTGAATGGGTAACACAATTAATCCCTTAGACGATCTTTCTTCCTCATCATATGCTTTTATAGTCATTTTCCTTCAGGCATCAATAGCATCATTTGAATACCCTAGTGAATGGGTTAACTTGAGAGTGCAAATGTTCAGACCAACTCCCCCATCTATTAAGACTCTCTTGACGTGATGATTGTGGATTAAGACTTCAATATGGAGTGCAGTATTATGGGGATGGTTTAGTGAGACATCATCTTGTTCAGAGAATGATAAACAATGCGGGGTAGTCAAATGTCACACCATATCTTGGAACTAGAAAACATTTAGATTCGTTGGTACCATAGTGGCTTCTAGTGCTTGTTCTAGAACTTCCTTATGTGATGGTGATAATTTAAGGAGTTCTAGTATCGATATTTGTGCAGCAATATTTTGTAGTTGATCGACAATGTTATAACTGTGTTTTTACGATCTCGTTGCTTTGTATGATATTCGACTTGACAATTTGATCATTGTTTTGATTCTTCGATGTAGATGTCATCAAGTTAAAAATTGGTCTGACATTTTGGGAATCATTTGTTGTTTCATTGGTAGTCGTGTTTGGATTTTTTTGCCAAAATTTTGGCTTGTCATTGCTTGATTATTGATTGGAGGAGTTACTTGTGTTATTCATTTTATCATTGAAATGCTTGATAACTCCTCTTTTAACTAATGCTTCTTCAATTTTAAGACCATTTTCTATTACTTTTTCGAATATGGGAGGACATTGTAATTCAAGTCTATAACTCATTTCCTCTGTCAAGTTGTCAATGAACAACTCCATCTTTTCTTCCTCAGGAATGGATCGAGGATATCTGGCAAACATTCATCACCATCTTTGTAGAAAAGACAAGAATGTTTCCCCTTTGTTTTGTTTTAGGTTGTAAAGATCCTTTATTGTAACATCATGTTGGATGTTAAATGAGTACTGGGAGATGAACTTGTTGACAAGTTCCTGAAAAGTCTTGATACCTGGTTGTAGTTTTGAGAACCATTCCATACATGCACCTCCCAAACTTCTTGGGAATAACCTCATTAAGTAAGTTTCCTCTTGGGAAAACTCAAGGCTCATTGTTTTGAACTCTCGGATATGATCTATTGGATTCGTTCTTCCATTGTACTTGTCGTATTTTGGGAATTTGTAGTGTCTTGGAAAAGGTATTAGGCCAACCGTTGCGTCCAAAGGATAAGGACAAATGTCTTGTATCACATATCTTTTGGTACTCCCTTTCATCATATCATGTATCTGTTGTTGTAACATTTGTATTTGAGATATCAAATCAACAACTGGATCTATTGTTTGCGTGGTTTGCAATATTTCAGTCTCACTTATTCCAGGTGCTTCCTTCAAATGATTTACATCAAAGTCCTTGAGAAGTTTGGCACTTGATTCAGCCAACATCAAAATATACTTCTCCATATCTTGTTCTAAAATCTTTTCCATAAATTTATGGAATTTGGGATCTTGTTGAGCTATTTGAATATCCTCTAGAGTTATTTCATTCTTATCGTTGTGGTTTAGATTGTTCCAAAGATTTTCCTCTGCCATTGTTTGGGATGTTTCAAGTTCTTGCTCTAAGAGTCTCTATTTTTGGGACCTAGTGAAGATTGGAATACAAATTTTTACCCTTTCTTCTGAAATGTTGATCTTCTATGCTGGAAAAATGTCAATTGAACTTTTAACAAAGTCGAATAAGATGACTGATCTTATTGATAAGACTATGTTAAAATTTTTATTACTATACTTGGTTTCGTGATAAAGGATGATAGTATCCCGATGATGAAACTTCAGTGTAATAATCGATTGTGTATTTTGTTTTGACACTTCTGATTTGCAAGATCTTGTTTTAGTTGATAAGATTGGAAATTTGTATAAAACTTTTTGATTTCGGTTTTTAGACAGTGATTCTGATAAAAAGAAACTTGTGTTCTGGTAAAAACTACAGATAAATGACAGACATAGCAACTGGTATGATTTTTGAACTCTCTATTTTGAAAGCGCTAAAACAAAGGACAGAGGCACTATTTCACATAAACGCTAGAACAGAGTCCCGAAACACTGAAACAGGTGATGGAAGCACTATCTTAATAGATACGTTGAAACAGTGCTCGAAAGCATTGCAGAAAGTGATGGAAGCGCTATCTTGATAGAACCGCTGAAACAGTGCCCGAAAGTGCTGAAAGAGATGATGAAAATGTTGTTCCATGAAAGCGCTAAAATAAAGACTGTAAGCTCTAAAATAGTGCCTGAAAGCGCTGTTTCATAGAAGCACCGAAACAGGTTATCCAGAGCACTAAAAACAAAACTTTTAAGACTCTATTGTAAGACTTGATCTGGCCTTGTGGCATACTCTATCATGGGTTGCGGAAAATAAGATTGACGTATGCGTTGGCTACAGTTGTGATACTATGTGAGAGCTCTCCTTTGGAAGAAGGCTCGTGAATAGAGTGGTTCTACTACGTAATCTAAACTATGACCCCTAGCAAAATCGTGATATCTGTGGATGAATGTTCTATGTTATAAAAAGAGTTTTCAATTTTGATATAGAAAACGCCCTCTTTTTAATTTATTTCGATAACTAAAAGGTTCCTTGGGTTTTGTGATTTTGATTTTTCTCTTGAAAAACATGGTGGACTTCCACTTTCGAAGCATGGATTTTTTTTTTATCTAACTTGACTTAGTTGCTTTCACAATAATCTTTAATCTGATTTTAATGATTTTTGGGAAAACACAGTAAGCAATTGTGAATAATTGTTTTAAACTGAATAGATCATGTATGTTCAAGAACCACGAATGGTCCTTATTGATTTTTATGGGTTGCTTTGAAAATTGTACACAAATCAAATAGACTCACACTTAAGGAAAAATAGGTCATCATTATACTCACAACCCACATCTTGAATTGCATTGACGCACACAGCTGTGTCACCCCCTAGAGGGTGCCCGTGTTTTTGTCGTTTCCAGGCGCATACTCAGAGTTGGATTTCTCATCCTTTGAGCAAACATTCCTTATAATTATATGGTGAGTGTCTTGGGTGAAGATTCTTCCCTCCCCTTGCACCGTGAGTATGACAATGTATGGATATTGACTTGGCGGGATACTACTCTATGGTTCATAGATAGGGCTTCCGTGCGGTGCGATAATTGATAAACTCCCTTTGGAGACCTCCCAATCTTTAGAACAAATATTTTGGGGATGGTTATCTTGTTCACTACCGTCAAGTTGGAATTTCATCAACAACTTGCAATTTTATTATAGTGGGTTGGAATCCTTAGCTTTAGGCATTCCCACTTAGGTCGTTCCCGTAGGGTGAGTACTTTTTCCCACTACGACAGGCCTTCTAAAGGATTTAAAAAAGCGTTAATAGCATGAAGTAAAAAGTGAATCTGGTGCTTTGATCACCCAGTTAAGGGGAGAGCATAAGCCTAATCACCACAAGCATAGCATATATCTTGTTCTGTTTTAAGCCCAAAAAGAAATTTTCTAATCTATGTGAAGGTGTTGCTTCACAAAAATCATGTTGTTCTTTTTAACTTATACTATAAAAATGTGATGACTAACCTAGGATTGATAAATTTTCTTTTAAGAAAAAAAAAAGTGGCTACCCTAGGATTGACACATTTTAGAAACCAAGAAGCGACTACCCTAGGATTGATAATTTTTAGAAACCAAAAGTGACTATCCTAGGATTGATAAATTTTAGTCCAAGTGTGCAAAAAAATTAAAATTTGGCCACGGTCGCGTCGGATCCAGATTGATTTTAGAAAAGCGTTGGAACAATCCACCAAAGTGCTCTAAATTTTACCTGATGCGCTATAACTCGAAGGCGCTGAAATAGAAGATCGAAGCGCCGAAATTTGCCATGGAAGCGCTAAATCACCGATGCGCCGAAATAGGTCATGGAAGCACTATAGTTGAAAGTGCTGAAATTTTTATGGATGCGCTATAGTAACACGAAAGCGCCAAAACAAAGCATGAAATCATTGTAGTTTTCCATGAATGCGCTATAGTATTTGATGAAAGCGCTGAAATAAAACATGTCAAAAACCTGCGTGACACTTTTCAGAAAATTGTAAAATTGGGGTTAATGCCCCACGGTGGGCGCCAAATTGTAAGTGGTGAATAATGTGTAAAGTACAAAACACTTCTTAATATGAAATTATATCAAAGACAAATCAAGTTGAACTAAATCAAAACAATAATCTATTGAAAGCATCATATTGCTCTCTATCTCCAAAGATTTATTAAATCACTATGGCTCTCAAATCATGTAAGCAATGTGACTATTAAAATGACTATTTGAAGAATGAGATGGATGCTAAATACAGGAAACTAATCCTATATGATGATTTCTAAATGATTAGACATGAAAATTGACAAATGAAGAGCTACAGGAGGCAGCCATGATATGAAAACTTGATTGCTTGATGCTTGAATGTTGAATGTTGAATGCTTGATACTTGGATTCCTGCAGAGTAAGAGTGCATAAGTTAGATTATCTGGATCCTTTTCTTGGTTCAATGAGGCTTTATTTATAGATTTCCTGGTTGTAGAAATGCATAGGGATGGCATTGAGAGGCTTGGATTCAATCTGGAGGATTGAATGGTGAAATATGGAGGAGATTGAGAGAATTTTGGTGATTGTCTCTACCCATGAAAACACCAGGCAAGAGAAGAGGAAAGATTGATGGAGGAAGATTGAGAGAAGAATTTGGAATTTGTCTCCAATTTGTCTCCAAAACTTCCCGTGAAGTTTCAAAGCATTAATTTTGACATATTTTAGACATAAATTAGACATAGGATATCTAATTCAATTTTGAGGAAATATAGATGGAATATTCCTTATGCCCTTATTCAAATATTTTGATTTATTTAAATTAGCAAAAGAGGAATAAATAATTTAATAAAACGAACTATAGAAGTTGTTTATTAAATTAAATAGAAGAATATGGCAATTAATAAATAAAGTGTTTGATCTTTATTTAATTAATTTAAGATTGATGTGATAGAATAAAATAAGAAAAAGATAAATTAAATCAAACAAAGTATTTAATTTTGTTTATTTAATTAAGATGAGATATCAGAAGAATTTAAATGTGACATGAACGTGAACTATATAAATAAATATTTCTATTTATTCAAACAGTAGAGAAAATTAGGATAATCAATTAAATAATTTGTATTTAATTAATTGAATTCTCCAGACCAATTTTAGGTGTATACAGTATGCCATGGGAGTTTCATGGGTACAGTATCTTGGCTTCCCCGTATAAGTGAGTGTCATGGAGGGGAGCCAGTGGGGTAAAGCTACTAGTCATCCACCTTGAATATGCGTAGCTAGATTTATCCAAGTAAGAACTCAGTAAATACTATCCAACACAGCCTAGGGTGTAATTGTTCTCTGATTTTAATAGATCCATCACTACAAACTGAAAACACATTGTATTATGTGCTTGTTTTTGTTGTATTTGTCAAAACAACTTGATCATCAAATGGAGTCAGTCAAAACATCATCTTCAGAAAACCGCAACTGTCAAACAGAGTCACAACTATCATTTTTAGAACTGCATCTATCTTAGAGAGTCGCAGCTATTAAGCTAAACACCGCATGTGCCTATCAATAGTTGTTAGTTTTCATAGTCTAGTTTCTGAGTCACAACTATTTTTTGTGAGTCACATGTGTATCTGGGAGGCGCAACTGTCAAACAAAAAGCTGCAAGTGTCTTTCAATAGTCTAGTTTTACAAGAGTCCATATTCTGAGTCACATCTGATAAACTGAGTCACATATACCATATAGTAAACCGCATTTGCCTATGAACATTTGAAACCTGCTTTAGTCAAATCACCGCATGTGCAACTTAAATCGCATCTGTCAAAAATATCAACGCATCTAATAGGTGAACCACATTTGACTGTCAATAGAAAACTTCAAAAATTGCAAACCAAGTTCGAAAGAATAACTATCTTTTTTGCTTCTGTTTCTAAAGATCAACCTTGGACAGAAACTGGAAAAAAATTGCTCAAAAACCTTGCATTATTAGGTGTCATATACGTCCTGGTCATAGTCATCCTAGGTTACAAGCATTTAGACACTTTCTAGGAAATTGCATATCGTAGAATATAATAGCTTTCCTCATCACTGGATATGTTCATGCTCCGATTTGTCACTATCATTGAACCTAGTCACTATTATCCTATTTGTGAATCTTTCTAGCTCAACAGTCTAGTTTGGGAAATTCACCTTGTCAACTATCTTTGTCCTACAATCAGGTTCCTTGGTCAACTCAAATCATTGCTTGGATTTATTCCATAGGTGGTAGGTTATACCCATCTTAGAATCATTTACCATCATAGTCTACTCAAGATTTTACATATTGTCCATCCTAGCATACATCATCTTAGTATACGCCATTTTAGAAATCTTTAGCAACATCCTTTATTTCTAGAAAATCCAAAAAATATAGAAATAGGACATATTGGTTTTTAGACATAGTTTACATTACCCCATTTTGAGCAAATTTTCATGGTTGAAACAAGGTCTAAAAAGAAACAAAAAGCAATGTCAGACCCTAACAAATTTTTCAATCCTTTCGGAAATCAACCATTAGGAAAAGAGAGACCACACAAACCTTTGCTTGAAAAACCTGTCACTAGAGACACACATGGATAAATTTATATCGAAGACATAGATGCTGTAGTACAAGATCCTGAATTTGCATCCTTTATGGATGAATGTTTGGCAAATGATCCCCAACAATATCTAGCAAAGTTGCTAGTAGAAGGTGCCACACTACCACCAGGATTTGATACTCATACTTTGAAAACACCGTCTACTCAACCAATGCAAACCATAACATCAAGTTTTTCTATTCCTCAAATTACCACAGCGATACCAACTGGCATATCTACTCAAACATCACCAATTGTAAGCACAATCCCTTTCAACGTAACACAAGGTTTACAATTTACTGCGAGAGCAACTTCATCAAACCCCTTTGGCACAAACACTACTGGTAAGAGATCCAAAGTTGGCATGAATATTCCTATTCCAAATCAGAACATTCAAATAGGAAAAATTCCTACACCAAATCAGAACATTCAGATAGGAAATATTCCTACACCAAATCAGAAAATTCAAACAGGATATATACCCTCACCAAATCATAATCCATCATAGAACACAACATTTCAAAACATCTACATTGATCCAAACAACGCAAACAACATGTCCTTGACACAAGTAGATGTTCTCCAAAACCGAATGCAAATGCTTCAACAACAGATGGACAACATGTATATGTCAGGCAAACGAACTATCTTAGTGCAAGATCTATGTCCATGTCCTTTTGACAAAGCGCTCTACATGACACCCTTCCCACATGGATACATCATACCAAATTTTCCTAAGTATAATGGGAGGAAGAATCCTTTATAACACATTAGAGAATTCTCTATGACATGCATGGGCATATCATATGACCCCACATACTTGATGAGACTATTTCCGTGAACCCTTGTCAGGATAGCACTGGAATGGTTCTCTAAATTACCATATGGCATATGATCCTGGGGTGAATTAGCTTAGAATTTTGTTGAACACTTTGCCTTTAGCATAGACAATGAAGTAACAATAGCTATCTTGTGTCACACAACACAAGAAGAAGGCGAAACTTTCACCACTTTCTTCTAGAGTTGGAGAAGTCTAGCTAGCAGATGTCTAGTTGAAATACCAGAAAAGCAAAAAGTCACGATATTCCTTGAAAATATTAATCCAAAACTAAGAGGTGACTTAAGGTTACATTGTTGTACATCATTCCTAGACTTGGTACAAAAGGGCATCATCCTTGAAAAAGGCCTTATTGACAAAGGAGAAATAAAAGTACCAGGTAGAAACCCAGTTGTTCAACATCAAAATGTTCCCAATGATAGAAACAAGTTCTGGTCTAGAAACAAAAATGTTACAAATGACAACATTGTTGATGCTAAAACCATACATACAAGACCGGTTATCACACTTAGAGGTTACAACCCCAATCAAGACATGACAAATATTCTAGATCAAACAACAAATTTTGTCCAAAATTCACAACAACAACGACCACAAAGGACATTTCCTAAATGTGAATTTACTCCTTTAGGGCAACCAATCGAGACAATTTTCAAAGAGATGATTAAACATGATCTCCTAAAACCACTAGATCCAAGAGAATATGATACTGGACAGTTTAAACCTTCATGGTGGGATGATAACGCCTATTGTGAATACCATCGTACAAAAGGACACAACCTACAACAATGTCGACAATTAAAGAATATCATAAAAGACTTTGTTGAAGATGGAACCATAGAGGTCAATGGGAAAAAACATACCAAGAACAGTGATCATAAGGTCTTCATAGACCCGTTACATGACCACACGAAAGGAAAAGCCTCCAGTTCGGGAACCAAGAATACTCCATCAGCCAATTATGCAAATACCAAGTATGACTATGGAAAAGGTACGATCATAAACCACCTCCGAGCTACAAATGAAAATGTCCATACCATCACTATTAAGAAGCGTCTTGAATGTATTGTAAACACACACAAAACTAAGATAAATCTTTTAGGTCCTTCTTCTGAGCCACCTACACAGTCTTCCAAGTCTAAGTACAATATTCTTGATCAACTAAGAAAGACCCCAACACAAATATCCATTTTGGAACTGTTGACTTTATCACCTGAGCATTGATCCATTCTCGACAAAGCCTTACAGAGCACGACTGTCCCTACCAACTTAGATGTCAATCGTTTCGAAGAAATGGTAGGATAATTAACCAACTCCCATCATGCCACATTTTCTCAACAAGATTATTCAACAGAAAAGATCGATCATAATTACCCATTACATCTTGAAGTCCTAGTCCATCAAACCAAAGTCGGACGAGTCTTGGTAGATGGAGGAGCAGGTTTGAATCTTTGTACCCTAAAATTGGTTAAGGCATTAGGATTCTTGGAAGAATACGTAGAGACCTCTAAGAGTATAGTCATCAAGGCTTACGATGATGAGGAAAGATCATCCAAAGGAGCTGTCACACTCCCTATCAGAATTGGCCCAACAGTTATGAACACTAGCTTCCAAGTCTTGGATCTCACCCTTCCGTATAACTTGTTGTTAGGTAGACCTTGGATACATGCAATGAAATCCATACCTTCCACATATCACCAATGTCTTAAATTCCTATATAATGGCACCGAGATCATGATTGATGGTGATCTAGATCCCTTTCAATATTGTACAAGCCTAAGGGAAATTCCACAACGATAAGTACCAGTTAATCAAGAAAATTCATCATCCACTTTATCCCTATATGTTGATCCATCACATCTTACCAATTCTATTTCTTTCAAACCACCATCATCCACTCCTAAGGTCAAGATCCAAGACAAGGGCTGTGGAGAATATCAGATGAAGGCATCCTATTGTGTTAGTCAGCTGGTTCCACCTAAGGCATATGGCTTACCCATGACAGATAGAAGACGATCAGTAG
This sequence comes from Sequoiadendron giganteum, assembly GCA_007115665.2. Taxonomy (NCBI): domain Eukaryota; kingdom Viridiplantae; phylum Streptophyta; class Pinopsida; order Cupressales; family Cupressaceae; genus Sequoiadendron; species Sequoiadendron giganteum. Next base: position 247,465,804 of record CM021109.1, read on the forward strand.
TGACATTTCATGTTCCCCCTACAATGACATTGACCAAATGGGGAAAGTTAAGTGAAGAAATTATGGACCAAGGTGATATTACCTCTTGGTGGTACCAGGAAGATAATGAATACCCCTCACCGTCTATTCAGATAGCTACGAATCAATATGGAAAAGGCTTTAAGATAATGCAAAGAAAAGGCTACGACAGACATAGTGGGTTAGGACTACATCAAAATGGAAGGACTGAATCGATCATTGTCTCACCATGACCGAAATACCTAGGGCTAGGGTTTCAACCGCTTAGAATTGGATTTCCTATTAATTCGTCACCATTTCAAGAGGAAGTGAGTGCTTATGAAGACATCAAGATATCTCACAAACCACTTTCCCCAGTTTACGATGAATCTCCTGACTCAAGTGACTAGGATTCCCTTTCCTCTACCAGTACCATGAACCTAGATAATCTATTTGGAGAACTCAACCAAATGATAAAACCCTTACCAAGTCCATCTAGCCCCTGTAATAAGAAGTCCTTGACCAAAGAAGAATGGCTTAAGCACTATTATTTGGAAACCCTTGATCATGCATCTTGGGCACCTAACGAACCATCTTCTGACGACCTAGCCATTACAATAGTTTCACATCAGAGTTTACCTACCCATAGGAAAAAGAACAAGGAGTTAGTCCAAAAATTTTGTGACCATGTCAACCACTCTATATTCACCTTGTTAGCTTCTAGCTTTGATAACTCCGATGATGACATGCCCCTCATATATCCCCAACTTATTGACTAGGATCAACAAGGTACACCCATCTTAGACACATTCGAGAACAATGAAGCAATAGTTGATTTCATGGGACTTCGAGAAGGCATACCTAGAGGGGATCATAAAGCTGGTTTTACCATAGACTTGGATGAAAAAGCATATTTTGGGGAGTCTATTTACACCTCTAGTCGCAAAAATGAAAATAAAAAGAAAAACAATGAAAACGAGCAAAATGATGAGTCCCTAGGTGAAAACCGAAAGGCGCCTTTGGACGAAGAAATAGTAAGAATAAAGGATGTATCTGAGGTTGAAAACCTTTTTGAGGCACCCAAGGATGGAGATTTAAACATTCTCCCAGTTGAACAGAAAAAGTCACCAATGCTAGTCGAAGATTTTGTTGAAGTCAACATAAATACAAAAGAAAACCCTCAGATAGTATATTTTGCGACATCATTGACAGAGACAAAACAACCTGAGTTTTAGGAATTCTTCATAAAGAGACATATAAACTTTGCATGGTCATATGCAGACATGCCTAGGCTGGATCTAGACCTTATATTGCACCATCTACCATTATAGCCAGGTATTAAGCCAGTCAAATAGAAGTTAAGGAAAATGCATCCACGGATTGTTCTACTGGTCAAAGCAGAACTTAAGAAACTATTGGATGTCAAATTCATAAGATCCATAGACTATGCAGAATAGATTTCAAAACTTGTGCCAGTGACTAAACCAGTTGGGGGCATCCACATTTGTATAGATTTTAGGGATATCAACAAGGCATGTCCTAAGGATGACTTCCCCTTTCCGAACATTGACATGATAGTAGACCTTACAACAGGATACAAGATGCTATCCCTCATGGATGGTTTCTCTAGATATAACCAAATCAAAATTGTAGTTGAAGACCAACCCAAGGCAACTTTCACGTGTCCATGGGGAACATACTACTGGAATGTTATGCCTTTTGGGCTTAAGAATGCATGAGCTACTTATCAACTTGCAATGATGACTATTTTCCATGACTTTGTACATACTCTCATGGAAGATTACATCGATGACATAATAGCTAAATCAGTAACAAGGGAAGATCATTTGAAGGTTCTAGACAAGATATTCCAGAGGCTAGAAAATTACAACGTTAGACTAAATCCAAAGAAATGTGTCCTTGGGGTGAAATCAGGGAAACTTCTAGGGTATATCATTTCTAGAAGAGGCATTGAAGTAGATCCAGAGAAGGTAAAAGCTATTGTAGAAATTCCTCCTCCAGTTAGCATTGGTCAACTAAGAACAGTACAGGGAATATTACAGTCTATCAGGCATTTCATTGTACAACTGGTAGACAAAATACACCCATTTCAACATTTACTCAAGAAAGGAGTACCATTTGTATGGACACCTAAATGTCAGGAGGATTTCCAACAAAGCAAGGATTATCTGCTCACTCCACCAGTCTTAATGCCACCTACAGATGGAAAATCGTTGATACTATACATTTCAGCAACTCATATAGCATTAGGAGCCCTTCTCACACAAAATGATGATCAAGGTCATGAAAGGGCAGTGCACTACATCAGTCGTACCTTGATGGGATATGAATTAAATTACAGTAACATAGAATGTTCTTGTCTTGCGGTAGTCTTTGCTACTCAAAAACTTTGGCACTATATGCTAAACCACCAAACCATGTTGGCCGCAAAGATTGATCCCCTAAAGTATCTCCTAAGTAAAGCGACATTAACAGGTCGATTAGAAAAATGGGGTATGATACTTAGTGAATATGACATCCAATATGTGGAGAGGAAGGCTATAAAAGGAAATGTGATTGCAAATCAGTTAGTGGATGCACCCATGAAGGTAGACCATCCTTTAGTGGAAGATTTTCTTGATGAATTTATTTTCAATGTTGACACTACAACCAAATGGAAATTATACTTTGATGGGTCACATACAAATCATGGTTCAGGAGCAGGTATCCTATTTGTTAGACCTCAGGTCGATACTATTCCTAAATCATTCATGATTGCTTTCTTTTGCACCAACAACATAGCAGAGTATGAAGCCTTAGTGACAGGACTATGAATGGTAGCCCAGTGGAAGATTAAGAGTCTACATGTTTTTGGCGATTCTCAGCTAGTAGTTCGACAAGTAAATGATGATTATGAAACTAAGGATGAGAAAATTTCCCCCTACAAGTGCATGGCTGATAGTTTCAAGCAGTACTTTGATGAAATCACTTTTCAACAAATACCACATATTCAAAACAGGGCTGCAGATACTATGGCAACCGTGGGTTTCTTATTGGATATTCCAAGCAACGTGCCTAAGTTTGAGTTTTTGGTCAAACAACTATTGGTCCCTACCTATGATGTCCCCGATTCTACAATGGTGTGTATGATTTTAGGTCCTACTTCCCCTTTGTACAAAGATGTATACGACTATCTAAATGACCAAACCTTACCTCTAGACCTGTCAAACAACCAATGCGGAACCTTTATCCATAAGTCAGCTAAATACACCATCATCAGAGATACCTTGTATAGACGTACCTTAAATAACACCCTAATGAGATGTCTCAATGTTGAAGAAGCACAAACAACCTTGTGATCAGTACATGAGGGTATATGTGGATCCCATTCGAGCGGTCCTAATTTAGCCCATAAGATTATGAGATTGGGTTATTATTGGCCTACAATGGAAAAAGACTCATATATCTTTGTAAAGAAATGTAGACAATGTCAGATACATGGAGATTTGATATGAGCACTAGCACAGGATCTTCATCCGATTACATCACCATGGCCCTTTGCCCAATGGGGACTTGACCTCATAGGTAAGATACACCCTCCATCATCCAATGGCCATAAATTCATCATAACCTCCACTGAATACTTCACTAAATGGATTGAAGCTATTCCCATGACCTACATCACCGACACACAAATATCCAAGTTTATCCTAAACTATATCATTTGTCGGTATGGTGTACCCCAATCCATTATCACTAGACAATGGCCGACCATTCGAAAACCAAGAAGTATGCCATTTATGTGAATAGTTCCATATGAAACATCATTTTTCCACTCCGTATTTCCCACAAGGTAATGGCCAAGCCGAGACATCTAATAAAACTATTGTTAGAATCCTAAAAAATACTGTCAATGATGTTGGCCATGACTGGCACCTACAACTTAATCTTGCCTTACGGGCTTACTGCACAAGCATCTATACTCCCACCGAAGCCACTCCATACTCCCTAGTATTCGGATATGAAGCTATCTTACCTATTGAGGTTGAAATTCCTTCCCTGAGGGTATCCTTGAAAGGTCACATTGACGATGAAGAATACCATGTATCCAGATTACAAGAGTTAGAATTGTTGGATGAATGAAGACATAAAGCACTAGACCATTTGCAAGCATATCAGAATCGTCTTTGTCGTAGCTATAATAGGAAAGTTCTAAATAGACACTTTGACATTGGTGACTTGGTTTTAATGGAGAATCCCAAGAATCAAGTTGAATGAGAAAAGCCAGGTAAGTTTGAACCTAACTAGTTAGGGCCCTATATAGTCACAGAAGCTTTTGGATCAAGAGTGTATCAACTCTCTACCCCTGAAGGAGAACCACTTTTGTCACCAATCAACAAAATTCATCTAAAGAGGTTCTATGCGTAGCTTCTGAGAGTCTTGGTCTTAATTGAGAAAATACAAAAAAATGGTTACCTTGATGAAAACCTGGCAAATAGGCGTCTTTGTGTAGACATGGAAAATGTACAATTCAGTCTGACGTGCTTGATCTTGATTACTAACGAAATTTCCTCGTAAATCATACTATCAGCTTATCAACACCTTTCATCCGTTAATTAAATAAATCATTATTTATTTAATTAGGTCTTTTTCCTTTGCTGATTAAATTAATCAATTTAATTTAATTAACCCTCTATCCCTGTTCATTTAAATAATTCATTTTATTTAAATTAAGTCCTTAAAGTCTTCTCATTAAATTGAATAAATTAAACCTTATTTAATTTAATCTAACACTATCCTCTTTAGTTAAATAAATGAAATCATTTATTTAATTAATCCTTTTCTTCTCAATTCTTGATTTAAATCAACTCATAAATTTGAGTCAAAATTGTCAAATCATCTAATCTCTCATTAAATTGATGAAATCTTGATTAATTTAATCTCAATCACTAAAATCCTCTAGAGAATGCAACTTGCACAATAAATCAATTACTTTGATTTATTTAATTGCCTATTTTCTCTCAACAAGGAATAAGGAAGGAATATTCCCTCAAGTTTGAATTCAAAAATCCAAGTGGATGGGTACTTCCAACAAGGCATTCACTCCTCTTACATGTCCTTGTGCATTGAGCCAAGTGAAATTAACTCCATTTCCCTTCCCTCTAAACATGTCACATTCAAATTTCAAATTTGAATCCAATAGAATTTATCATGCACATTGACCAAAATGTTCTCATTCCTCAACCATTCACATCTTGACAAGTGGCACTTGACCATTGGATGTTGAATGATCCCACATTGCTCAATTTCACTCTTTTTTCCATTTTGAAAATCTATAAATGAGAGACTCTTCCTCTCATTCTATCATCCACAATTTGAGTAAACTTATTATACTCAAATCCATCTTCAAGCATAGCCATTTTCATCTCTCTATATCAAGCTCTTAGCTTGGTTATGTAGGAATTCAACCAAAGTGGATCAAATCACTATCACGCTTACAAAGGAGTTGGGAAAGGGTTGATTTCGACACATTAATTGGCACCAACTCACCCATGGGATTAAGAGTTTGCGTGCTAAATTAGGATTTCATCGCTTTATTTGTTCATCTTTTCTTCATTTTCCTATTTTGAGCATTGTAAATGGATTTCATGGGGAATCCTTGTTTTTAACTTGCATATGATCTAATATTGTATTTGTGCAGGTACAAAATTAGGGTTCACACTTTTTAACACCAATTTTTTTGGAAAATCAACAAAATAGTAAAGAGAAATAATTCGTCCAATAGTGAAAACCACTTCAGTGGTGCTATGGATAAGTACCATGGTGAAAACCTAGTAAACAGGCGCCATGTGTAGTCAAACTTGCTCCTTCGTCTACCATCATTCCAATCAGACTTTTTCACCATCCCTCATAATAAATGGTTGTCTTATCCATTACTTGGAACGATTGACATCAAGTCCATTCCGTCACATTCCCCACTCCATCTTGCATGTCTTATTCCCGATTGGGGGAAAATCCTTGTTCCATGCCATGTGGACCTTGTACATAGCATTACACTATCGGAAAATGTCCTGAAAAAATTAAAAAATAATAGAAAACCTCAAAAAGACAAAAAAAATCAAAACATGTCAGAAAATCCCAAAATCAAAGTCAAGTCAGTCATAGACATAGTCGAACTACATTGCCTCTACGACTGGACGTAGGCAAGGCCATCAATCAATGTGCCCCCGAGGCATTAGGTCTGTTTGTCTAGGTTTCTCACATCTCACACACATAAAATCATAACTCTTTGTATATTCAAAGTCATTGGTCATGTCGAACTATGAGGTCTCTGCATGTACAACGTAGGCAAGGCTAATCAATCGATGAGCCCTCGAGACCGCACTAGGTCAGTCCAATAGGGTTTATCACATTGACTATCACATATGTTGCATATCATCAAATTAAGTACAAATTTTCAATCAGTTATGTCAATTAAATTTTGGTTGAACTACGAGGTCTCTACGTGTACAACGTAGGCAAGGTTATCAATCGATGAGCCCCCTGAGGCCACATTTGGTCAGTCCTTTAGGGTATATCATCTCAAATCATACACTATCAACACACACACACACTCATAAAAGTTAAGGAATCAAAACAAGTCATGCATCAACAAGGCAAACATCTCAAGAGTGTCATCAAGTCAAAATCAAACACACTGTCAGAGTGATTAGCTTATGTCTTCAGCAACATATGTATTTCTTGTCAACAGACATCGTCAAATTATCATAGCCTCATGTAGCTTGTCACATCAACATCATCAGGCTCAAATGTCTTATACGACACATGTCTTTATGAAATCAGGCTTTTTCATGCCTTACACAGATAGTCACCAAGTCGAAACTAGACTCAACGTCTTATGCGATATGTGTTATCCCTCACATTATGCTGTGTCAAACATCAAACAATCCCACAAGATCAAGTTTTGGTGAATACTTTTATTTGGCTTTATGACTTTATATCTTATGTTGTCTTATCTTTCTATCAATTTGTGAATAAGTCTAGTTACTAGCTTTCTCAAGGATGTCCCTTGAAGGATTTAGAGAAGCAAGGATGTCTCAAGACTCTTTTTATTTGACTGTTGTCTGTTAACTGTCTTTTAAACTTTGGATTTTGAGTCATGTTACTAGTTTCCTCAAGGATGTCCCATAAGGGATTTAGAGGAGCAATGATGTCTCGTGATCCATCTTTTATTTGTTTGTTGTCTATGGTTTGTCTAGACAAAAAGACTGGGGCAATCTTGCCCTTAGTATGAGTTAAGACACTCCTTGTCTATGACTGTCTGTTTTTCATAGATGGATGACTTTGTACACTATGGTCTATCTCATATCATGGTGTGTACTATCCATTTGTGTCATGTCCCGCCCAATGATGATAAAATGCAAAGCTTAGTATATATATGGAAAAATATCGAAGATCATATGTCCTTTCAATCAACCTTTCTTGTTTCTTACTAACATTTTGAATTATCCACACTAACATTTCTTCTTTTCTGAATCTTCACCACCATTATCTATCCATTTCGAGAGAACACTCATGTTCTTTGAACCTGTCTGTCCTCTCGAGGGGGCATACCACTACCTCCTCACCATTCTCCCTTTCACTGGGGCATATCTTTTTTTTTACCTCCTCGCCATTCTCCCTTTCACTGGGGCATATCTTTTTTCTAATTTCTTTGACACAATGCGATAAACAACATTGTATCAAAGAGGGGCAAACTGTAGACATCGAAAATTGGTCTAGGCCTGCGAGTACCACTTTCAACATAATTTTCTAATGTCCATGGTCATGATTAAATAATGTTTATTATTTAATTACCTTTCTAAAAACATCTTTCCTCTATTAATTAAATAACCTTTTAATTATTTAATTAATTCATTATGGCCCTTTATTCAACTTGATTAATTAAATAAATTGTATTTATTTAATTATGTCGCTAACTAATTAATTATCTTTCTTAATTAAATAATTTATTATTTAATTAACCCCTTTGTCATATTTCAACTATAATTAAATGTTTATTATTTAATTATTCAATTAATCCTTTTCAACAGTCAATTAAATAAATTACATTATTTATTTAATTAATTCATTTCAATTTCAAATGTTGAATTAAATTAACATTTAATTCATAATTAATTTTTTCTATCACATTCTTTTGTCGTCCAGTTATCTAATCATTCACTCACCTTCTGACTCAAGATCTATTTAAATCCGTCAGTTATCTTTGGATTCGATATCTGATCATCTCTGTGAGGAGACTCTCTGTCACAACCAGTCAGTTAACTAGTTCTAACTCATATGCATAAATGTGTTTATCAATTAAATATCTTTATTTAATTAGTTAATTCATGTATGCATTCAAATAGATTATTCTTCAAGTTCTAACTTTGTCTTTTTCATTCAAAGTCTATTTCTTCTATTTTCGAAGACTCTCAATGAAAGATTAAATTGATTATTTAATCTTAAACTCGTGTTCTTTCTATTTTCGAACAGTTTTGACACAAGATTAAGTTATTCTTCTAATTTAATCTCTATCCTACAGAATTTCCTAACTCACATTCTAACTGACACAAAAATCACATCGCATGACATTCATCAATCTCGATCGTTGATCTCTCTTTCGAATCTGAGTCGATCATTCAAAAACCTAGAATCTATAAATTGACCTATCATTGTCATTATTCCTTCTCTCGAAATCAATAATTTTGAGAAGAACCTATTATCTTTGATATTTTGTTGAGACAATACATCTAGGTTATGCTTGCATCAATACTGAAAATCTGAGGGCAAGAATACTGAGACAACAAAATGGAGAAGGACAATCAAGATAATTCGAAGAAGTGGACGCATATTCGGTGAGACTGTTCCAGTTATAGTTTTAATTATATTGTTCATTTTTACTTGTTCTTAGTTGTTTGATTTAGATTAATATTTGTTAGATTAGATTTAACTGTCTATCTGTGCAGATTCCCATTTATCCTATGTTACATGTATAAACATTTTATTTATATATTTTAAAGTTAAATTAAAAAAATATAACAAAATATTTGAACAATTCATATCTAATAATAAAATAAAATAGTATATTGTATTATTTATCAAAGTAATACCCACAAATCTAGTGTTCTCATAATAAAAAAAATAATTTAGAATAATAATTTATGATGTATAAAAAATAATGTCTATAAAATGTAGTGTTCTCATATAAAAATCCACAAGCTTTTTTCAATTTAAAATGTGAAATACCATTAAAATTAATAATAAAAAATAAAAAAGATCAATTTCTAATGACTAAAATTAAACACTTAAAAACACCCATAAAAAATGGTATAAAATGGAAGAGAAAAGTATGTAAATGATAAAGTGAAATCACATAGGCTAGTCTCACTTTTTGGAATTGCATAGGTTCACTTGAGCATGTATTTGATTGAACTTAGTTAGCACATATGTGGTGTGTCATAGAAGGATAAGATCGAGGTGAAGCCACAATAGTGGTTTACAATTCAGGTGAGGAAGGAAAACTCATAAAAAATGACCCCAAAGCAAAAAAAAAGTGGTTTTAGGGGTTCGTACAAACCTACTGGTTTGACCGAACCAATAGGGGGTTCGAGTGAACCCCTTTGAATCTTGGCCAAAAAAAAAAAAAATGCATAGGGAAGGGGTTTGAGCAAACCCCTATGGGTTCGTATGAACCCCCCTTATCCCTCATCCCCCATCTGAGACACAAAAATAACCTAAATTTTGGCACTTCAGAGCTCGGGTTGAGGATGAAAATGGAGGAATCTTTAGAAACCCAACTAGAATCAGGTAGTCCTCAGAACGAGCTATCCAACGAATATAATTTTAATATATTTTGGTTTTATTATGTATGTGTTTTTTTAGTTTTATTAAACATAGGGTTTTCACCGAAAATCAAGCTCTTTGTTTTGCACATGTGGAAAAATAGTAGATTATCAAAATAAAATTGTTAAAAATATGTTTGTGCTGGGTATTGATGTCCTTGATCCATTAAAAAAAATAAAATTGAATTTTGATACATACAGAAAAAGTTATGATGTATACAGTCTGCCTATGTCTGAATTGCAATTGGTTTGACTTCGAAACTTGATTAAGGAAAAAATATTCAATAAAAAACTATGAGACCAAATAAAAGTGCTAGATATCATAGTTAAAAATCTAAATTCGAAAAAATTAGAATTTTATCCTTATACAAAAAAAGTTATGTTGTATACGATGAGCGTCACTTTTTAAAAATGTTGTTTTATGAAAAAAACTAGTTTTCATGGGAGATGGAAAAAAAAGTGCAATCTGATTCCAAAAATTTTGAAAAACCTATTTTTAGAATCGACATACAAAATGTGATGAGACTCTAGTTTGCATCATCTTCAAATTCCTCATGGTTTAGCCGCTATAGGTTCCCGAATGTGAAGATTTAGTTAAAAATAATAATTTCAGTGTCCAGTTTGGCCAAAAATTGTAAACCACTATTGTGGGATCACCCATCAATAGAATACCATTTGATTGAAGATCCTTGGGTGTTTCCTTATGAAAGAAAGGCCTCTCTCACTATTGTGATATTGTACCTTTACTTGCAAACAAAATACCTCTGTATGTGTTGATAGAATTTGGTGCACGAGACATCATATATAAGTAAATTAGATTAAGGTCTTCCCATGGAATGATTGGTGTTAAAACCTTGATTTGCTAATTAATTGGTAGAATACCTTGATCTAAATTATGTATCTTTATATGGATTGGGTTTGATCTTTCGATCAAAGATGTTTATGTAGTTGTATTTTCTTCTCTTATTCACATGTAATTTTATCTATCAAAATAGCCAACTTTGCATCACATGTGCCAAGGTCAAATGAAATTAGCTAGAAATAAGATTTTACATGTATATAGTTCTTATAATTAGCTTTACTAAAAATCCTAAATAACAAACTAGATCAATTTTTTTTAAATGTACTCCTATTTACATGAGTGTCTTTATTTCAACAACAAAATGAAATAAGTAGGCAAACAAAAATGTAAAATGTAAGTTTCAATTTTGCTAGTTTTAATCAAAAATTAATAATAAATATATGTTCAGTAAAAATTATCAAAAAATATTCATGGACTAGATATTGGAATTCCAATAAATCTCTTAAAGATTTTATTTTTAATAAATGGTTATTTGTTACAACAAGATATCACTCACTATTAAATAATAAAAAAAATATGTTTTAATGAAAACTAACTAAAAATAATAGAAAGTAGTTTTCTAGAATTTTAAAAAATATATATTAGAGAAAATGACATAAATAATTAATTCACACCATCTTTAAATTCTTAACAATTTGTTCAATATAATTGATAAAATATATCGAGTATTGAAATTTCAGCTATCTAATTCGGATTAGAAGACCTTTCAAACTATTATTGATGTCATCCCTCCCCCATATGGTTCACAAGATTGGGGTTAGATCCTTCAAGGCATGGTTGAAAGATTGGAAATGGTATCCTAAAATGCTATTTCACAATTACAAGCCTTGTAAGGGATACTTGTGGCTTATGGCTCATAGATCTCAAAGGTGGACCTATTAAACTACCATTGGCACCTCCAGGCTTCTCTTGGCACTTGGCATGGGTAGTTCTAAACTATTTGGGCAACCATTGGTGAGCCTAAATTAACTCATTTTATAAGGTGCATTTTGATTAAGGTCTTTTGCTTGGTTCTTGCTTGTCTCACTTGGCTATCCTCAAACCCCACTATCCCTTTTGTTGTCAATTGGATTATCTCTGAGCATCTTTTTATATTTTGCACTAAAGCTCAAGAAGCTTGTAGTTCAATACATGACTTCTTCAAGTCTTTTCAACTCAACCCCTTCGTATGAAATATGGTGTTGTTAGGTGATTGATTTATGTCTGCAATTTAAATTTATTCAAATTTGGTATGCATTCATGATGAAAATTGTATTTAGTATTTGAAAAGATAGAAGATTTTCTCTTTTTAGATTGTTCTATTCATGTTCACTTTTTTTATACACTAAAGCTTTGATTTGCTCTAATGTGCTTATACAAATCTAGGTGCAAGCTCACAAAGTTGCACTAGAAGTTGTGCATTTATAGGAGCTTCTTGATCATTGGGGTAAACTCCCTACATGATTCTCAAAGTCTCAAGTCTTACCTCTTTCTCATCTCATAGGTACAAGTGTGGTCATGGTCAATCTGCCAAACAAAATCAAGCATCCTAGTCTCAAGGCTCTTAGTCGCAAGGGTCCAATGATTGAGCTAACCATAGATGATCTCAACCCTTTCAACCACTTTCCAACTTTTTTCATGGGCATGGTGTTTCTAGTTGACTAAATTCTAACAAGTTCCCTTGCTTGGAGCTGACTATCTCCACTATTTCTGCTCAATAGCCTACCAAAAATTAGGATGAATGTGCTTACTTGTTTTGAGCCTATTGATGATAGTTCTATCTCGTCTAATGATGAATGATTATGATACTGCTTGTATCGATGTTGCTCTCCTCACTTAACATTTTTATCTTTATTACTATTGATCAAACTTTACCCTTTATATATTTTATTTGTTTGTTTGAACTTAAACTTAGACTCAAAAAATGTACCTTTCTACCACTTTTTTGAAAATAAAACATAATTATTTTTTTAATTAATAAATCATAATATGAGACTTATTCATAAAAGGGGTCAATTTTATGACCTAGAAAATAGAACATATCATAGGCACTTTCACCGAATACACTTTTCAGTTAATAATATTGGTAGTTTTAACTTGTAGTAGCAAATACAATTATCATTACCGACATTAGTACAGTGATGGTACCATTATTGCAATCCTCCATTCCATTCCAAGTTCGCATGCCTCTTGAGTTTCAAATACGAAATATAAAAATGACTAAATGTTTGAGTCAACAGCCTATCTCAGAGCCAAGTCAAGAAGAGCTTTGGATGTTTCCCGAATCAAAAAATCTTTAACGAGTCAAAAGTAAGAAAAAAATTGGCTGCCAATAACAGACTTCCATTATACATTGCTTGCACCATACGATACTGAGTTTGCAACTAGAAAGGAAGTAGAAAATCATCAAAATAAACTCGGTATTCTGAGTTTTAAGGATTTTCTCAGACACTTCCACGAAAATGCCTTGGACTTTCTACAGAAGAATTGGTTTGTTGTCTTTTGTCAATGGATCTTTTATCTGTTAGTAAAGTTGAATGGTTCTTAAGGAATCAAGACTTGTTGCAGGCAAGAAGTCACGAAGTCTAGTCTCCCTCCCATCCTCGTTGTATTGCAGGGTGTGTCACATCAGCATCATTGATCATGTGAAAAAAGTTTAACAGATGCACTGCAGTTTATGGTGAAGTTATCCGTTTCTACAATCTAAAAAAACAGAAATCAAAACTTGTTAAATATAAAATCCCAACATCATAAAAAATGAGACAAAATCATGCGCAATTACTCCTACCTTTGACTTTAAAAAAATTAACCTACACTTGTACTACTGCTGTTAAATTTCAGGATTGATGGGTAGATCCAAATTTACCACACAAACAGACTCTCTGACTTAATCTACACAAGGGTACTTGTTCAACACGCCTCTAATTTTTCTCTGGCAATTGTTCACATAAAACAAAAGATGGACAGGCCGCTGTGGGCCCATTTTTAACCAGTCAACTACTTAAACAAATAATAGCACGAACAGTATCGTGGAATTGTATAACTAATCTTCCTCGAAACTCTAGAACAAAAAAATCAATAGAATAGTCTGTAATCAGGCAAAAAATCCTTCAGTATACATATTATATTATATATAGCCTTACTTATTGGGTATGTGAAAGATAAGGAACATCTCATAGAGCTTGCCAGGCCAAAGGCATGGAGTTTTTTCAGGGGGCAAAGTCTGTGAGACTTAAAAGCCACCACAACAAATATCTGTATGCAGGGGGTGATGAAATGACAGTCATTCAAGACAGAGATGGAACGGACAGAAATGTAAGATGGCAAGTTGAATTCGTTGAAGGGCAGTCTAAAATTAGATTGAAGAGCTGTTATAACCGTTACTTGACAACAACAGAGATGCCATTTCTGTTGGGATGGTCAGGAAAGAAGGTATTACAGACTGTGCCCTCAAGGTTAGATTCCTCTGTTGAATGGGAACCAGTCAAGGAGGGAAATTCTCATGTTCTGCTTAAATCAAAATATGAGACTTATTTGCGTGCAAATGGGTTCACAAAACCATGGAAGAACAGTGTAACCCATGATGTTCCACACAGAACAATTACACAGTATTGGGTATTCTGGGAGGTTGAAGTAACCCAAATAGATGTGGAATCAAAGGTATGTTCTTAGCCATAGCTTTCTGTACATTCATTTTCATCTGTTCAATATTATTAATAACACGATGATCCTCGTTTGACTTATACATAGATGTTTATGAGTATTTTTTAATTTTAATTGTGTAATAATTTTTAACATCGAGTTTTTCAATCATATTTTGTGTTTCATCATCTGATGAAAATAGGAAGAGAAGAGAATGAAAGAAATGATCCAAATTTTTTTTTTCAGTATCACTTTTTTCATTCGGTTTACTTTCTTCATCATGATGGTGGATCACAAAGTGTAATTGAAAACTTAGATCCAAAGTGTAACTGAAAACTTGATGTTAAAAACTATTACACATTTAAAATCCAAGAACACTCATATCCAATATCCCAATATACTTTTATTTCAATATAACATTTTTCCCTACAATCAACGTGCTACTTAATAAGAAGATTTCAGAAAATCCACTTTATTTCTTAATTATATTTATTCTTTAATTTAATCATTACATTTCAATCTACTTTTATTTAAATATATTTATATTGATTAAGTTGTTTTTCTTTTACTTCAAATTATAATTGTAAAGGGGAAATGAGGGGATTGAAATTAGAGTATTGTAATTTTATTTTAGATAAAATTTTGGGGATTTGAATTTGAGTTTTTAGGAAGACTTTAATCATTTGATCTACATCTTTTGAACTCTTAAAATTATTTAAAAATTAAGATTTAGTCAATTATATTTTTTTCAATAATAAATAAAAGTTACAATTCTAAAAGTTTTATGGCATGTTTGCAGTTAGCTATATCGCCACCTAGCACACCTCGTACACCTAATGGACGTTCTATATATTATGCCATAGGTGATGCCAATGGAAACATAAAGAATGACAATGAGTGGCCTTTCTTCATCTTTAATGGAAATGACCTTTATAAATTGACCACAAAGTTGGAGGAGCATACTGGTCTTCATGACATTATTATTTGTGTTCACCATCCTCTCACTAAAAAGTTGATCCCGTTGGGTTTGCAACTTCCTCCCAATAATGCACCTATGCATTTAGTACTTCTACCATCATCATCAAATGGTAAGTTCTCTTATCTTTATACTTCTTTTATTTTATCAATTCTTTAAAATAAAAAAATTATATCTAGATGGACATTATTGGTTATATGTTTTTCTTTGGACTACAATTTTTTTTCACATTCGATATAGATTTTTACCCAACAAATATGATCTTGTTGTAGAAAATAGAACAAATTAGTATGCATGTCATCTAATCTCTTCAACTTCTAGATGTGCATTTAATTGTTAAATTGAGTAAGATTTAAGTTATAAATTACTGTGTAGGAATTGATGAAGAAAACTAATATAAATTCTATATCTACTAAGGTATATTTTGAAATCCTAAAGGGTGGCTATATATTTTAGAAAAATTAAAATATTGTATATAACAATTTTATGATTTCTATTCTATTCTATTTACTTTAATTAACATTTAGGATCTTTTATATTTAAAATTCTTATGTTTAACTAGTAAGTAAGATTACACATGTTGCTTATGTATCTAATGAAAAAAATAATGTAGTTATAACAATTATAACGATTATTCTAATATACCTTATTATACTACTCAATTGATTAAAACATATATTTATAACAACTATTATTAAGATTGAAATATAACTTTAAATGATTGTTATTCATATGTATTATAAAAAAGTAGTCACCTTTCCAACTAAACAAAAACTTTTCAAAAATCATATGAAACATTGAAACATTCTCATAATTTTAGTTTTTAAAAATTTCTCATCCATGTACAATTTCTTACAATGTTGAATATTATTTTTTAATACACCCATTTTATTTTTTCTATTTTATTATGAGAACTTCCTTAATTATAAATTCCACTGATCTCTTTATTTGTGTGGCATGGTGTAGGAGCAAGAAGCTAGGCATAAATCTTGACTACATGGTGGTAGTGATACGTGGGTGTGTACACTTGGAGTTGCTATAGATTTTTATGCTTGGCCATGTATTCTTTGTCATTGAACATGGTCATCAATTCATTTGGGTTAAGGCTATCTATTTAAGCTACAACCTTTCATTTGTAATTACTAAAGTATACCTTAACCAATACCCATTTTGGTTTAGTATACTAAAGATGTAATGCGGATATAAAATGGAAAATTACTTCAATTAAAGTAAATTGTAATATATATCACTTAAAAGTGGGAATCATGTATCTTGAATAATGTGAGATTAATTTTTTTTACATATTTGTATAATATTATATATTAGTATTAGTGAGTTTACATGGTAATTATGGTTTTGATATACAAGAATCCGAAGTTTTAATAATTTTTTTAAAAAAGTTGTGTTCTGAATTACATTTATATAAATTAATATAAATAATAGTTATACAATTAATTTCGATTTTTTTATAGGTAAGTGTTGTAAAAGGTCACAATAAATTTCAATTTGATTAGTTGAGACTTTTAGATCTAATGAAGATTACAATGCAATAATAAGTCTATTTAAAAGCAATAAGATGATAGTACATTAATTATGTAAATATAATACTTGAACAATAATATGTATTCAAAATTTCATGTAATTGAGTACATAGAAGGGAAGAACTACAAATAGCTTCATAATTTTCAAATTCAATGAGGATGAGGAAAGATAGAAAACCAAAAAATAAGGGATTGCTATCTGAGTACCCAAATTCAAGAGGATAAGGAAAAGAAGAATCCAATGAAATAAGGAGAATATGTATGAGCTCATTATCCTATTCCACTTGAAGACAAGAAATTAAGCAAGAGAAATAACATAAAGATTTAAAGAATTTATCAAACCTTTTACCTCTGTTTACCTTGCTCCTCCAATTGAGTTGAAGTGGAGTTCACCCCTTCTCCACTTGATTTGATCCTCACAACAATTCAATTGATTGCTAAATTTGAATTGTGGATTGTCAAAATGAACCAATAAAATAGTAGTATGTCAATGGATTTTTATGACCAAATGAACAACAAAATATTATTCTGATTTTCTTATGTCTCAGACAGTGCTTTTACTTTGATAGACCATGATACTATGTTGTTGTTATTTCATCGCTGACATTGGAGCAATGATGGTTTTTATATTTAGATGTGATGGTACACTTTATGGATGATTATTGTTCATGACATGCTTTCTAGTTAGCATAGTTGTTTATTTGAGTTGATATTGATATATGCTCATCTGTAGTTAATTGATGTTTTAGTTTCGCCAGTTTTGATGTGACATTGTATTGGTGAAGGGAACAAGATTGCATCACTCGCTTGCGAGCGCCCTGCGATTCCATAATTTTCTCTTCACGGTGTGATTGTTCATGATTTGTATATATGTACGACATATATTTTGATTGCAGGATTGCAGGTACAGGACATCGACTCCGCCTAGATCCACAGGTTTGAGTGTGTCCATTGCCCAACGAAATAGTTGATTGGGAGATAGTAACATTGTTTCCTTGTCAAACCACAACCCTAGTCATAGTGTGTCGTCAGTCTTTGTTTTTGGCATGTTGTTTCCGTTTGCCTTGTCGTTTATTTATTTTTCAAGGTATGTTCTGTGGGAAATTAATGCTTATTCTGTTTTTAAGTGATTATTTATTAATCTTGATTAATGTTGTTAGAAGTTTTGTATTTGATTTAATTAATTAAATTTAATTTATTTTGTAAAGTGATTTATTCTTTGAGATTAAATTTATTTTATAAAGTGATTAAATTTAATTAGAAGTTAATATGTGATTTTGAATTATTATATGCACAAATATCTTTGAAAATATCTTAGAGGAATTAGTTGTGATCTGTTTGGGCAAGATATTTTATTTGTTACATGTGTTAGAAAAATTAAACACTGTTGTTGGGAATTAATTCTCGGAGAGAATATTTGCTTTAACTAAAAGAGGAAAGAGGCTACTTCACGACAAGGAAAAAAAGAAGATATTTTGGGAGGTGGATGAAAATTGAAGGAAGTTGTTGAAGTTTGTGTGTGGAAAAATTGGAGAAGAAGTTCTCGGGTAATTTTTGGCTCTGGTTTTGTTTTCATTTTTCTGGAAAAGTGGATAATTTGGAAGAAGCTTTGGAAAATTGGAATTTGAAGGGAAGCTCTACTTCAAACATCATTTCCTCAAAGCATCTAGAAACAGGTTCTTGAATTGTTAATTTAATTTCAAATTGGAACTTGGCTATTAGTATAATTTTTTGTTTTGGAAAGATTTCCTGTACAATAAAGAATATTGTTTAAAGCTTTGGTATGTTTGAAAATTTGAAAGATTGCCTTGTTGGAAAATTGTTGTGAAAGCTTAGAGCTTCTGTAAAAATTGTTTTAAGCTTTGATTTGTTTTGAAATCAGAAAATTGTTGGAAAAGCTTTGAACCTCTGTAGGAATTGTTTTTAGAACAAAATAAATCCCAGAGAAAAAATAGTAGGAAATTTGGAAAATCTGTATAGGAGTGGATTTAAAACCTTCCTGTTAAAATTATGGGAAATCTCTGTTTGTATTGGAAAGATCTTCCGGTAGAGTTTATTGCTTTCTTCCAATTAGTTTTATTTGATTGAAGAAAATGAAAACCTCTGTAAAATTTGAAAATATCCTCTGTAGTAAATTTTGTGAAAATGATTTGCTCAACTAAAGCAATCATTTTGATATATATATATATATATATATTTTGAAAACGCTGTAGAAATTTCATATTGCAAAAACCAGAATGGAATATTGTCCGGTGATTTTGAGAATTGCAAGGAAAATTTCAAAAAAATTATGAGTTTTATATTTTGTATGGGCTGGGGGAGGCGCTTAGTCTACCCCCACAGCCATCGCCCCCAGGGGGGAGGCGGGCTGTGAGGGCAGCCTACATTGCCCTCATAGACAACCACGACCCCTTAGGGGTTTAGTTGTCTGTGCACAACCATATAACCCTTAGTAATACTATTCGCTTCCTTTGTAGTACTTCGATTTCGATTTTTGTTTGATTTTTAATTTATAAAATATATTTTAGATATATGTATATATATATATATTAAATATATATTTTTAATATTGTTTTTGGACATAGTAAATAATTTTATAGAATATTTAAATAATATATTTTTATATGTATAATTATATATATACATATGGGTAAGTGCACCAATCTGTGACACAATTTAGGTGCCAAATTGAAAAAACGATCAAAAAAACCTCGAAATAAGGCCTTTGGCGCACGCCAAATGTCTAAAAATATATTTGGCACACGCCAAATTTGGTGTGCGCCAAATGTATTTCTAGACATAAAATGCAAAAGTCGGGTTTGGAACCCTCATTTTGTCTTCAACCCAGGCTTGAGAAGGAAGATTTCAGGTCTGCAACTCACGCTCGCCAAATC
Organism: Sequoiadendron giganteum; assembly: GCA_007115665.2. NCBI lineage: Eukaryota > Viridiplantae > Streptophyta > Pinopsida > Cupressales > Cupressaceae > Sequoiadendron > Sequoiadendron giganteum. Next base: position 247,485,579 of record CM021109.1, read on the forward strand.
TCCTTCATTATTTGCATCCTTAGCTTGCCATTTTCCATGAGAATTCCGCCAACATGTCAAAGAGGTTGAAGATTGCAAAGAGGTGTGTATTTTTATTCTATTTATTTCGAATTTGATTTGGAATGCAACTTTAAATAGATTTTTATAATAAAACTTTGTTCTAATTCTCAGGGAATGAATATCCACCTCAAAACATTGAGAATTCACAACCACCCCCTCATCAAGAGCCTCCTATACAAGAACAACCCAAAACCCCTCCATCAATTCATAGGAATCCTCAAGGAACACAAGAAAATATTTAAAATCAAATTGAAAACAATAAAAGAGACATTCAACAATTAATTGCAAGATTAACTGAGCATGTCGAAACCCACCCTTATAGGAGAGGGATTGCTGAATCATCGAAGTCAATTTTAACTCATGTAGGAGAAATGAGCGAGCAAATGAATTTTTGGTCAACTAAGAGAGATGAGATGAGGCAATTTTATGCTAATGGTTTGTCATATGCAGATGTCAAAAAACTAAAAATTAGCAAAGCCGAGTTGTGTGCCCTATTTAAAGACCCAAAAGCCAATGAACCTTTGTCCCATGCATGCAGGAGGTTCCCCATCCATTTGTGCCACCATGATTTAATTAGAAACAAATTTTGGGAGCGGTGGTGGATGGTATTTTACCAACCTCCATGCAATAACCATGAGGTGCCGCAATAATTTTTGAGGAAACTCTATTGCGAGTTTGTCCTCAATAAAATGCCAAACTATTTTGATATCTTAGACTTTCAGGGTAGAGGTGGGGGCTCCACACACGATAGACTTGTTGCACAATGTAATCCACAGTTGGCACCGAGAGCCTTGGGTAGACCCATGGTGGAGCATGTCGTTGTTCCTTCCATTGTTATGGACATTGTAGAGGTGGACACGATGAAGTCGATTGGCTCACTCACCCAGACCATTTTACAATGTGCTAGTCCTCTAGTAGAGCCTGGTGTGGAGGAGATGTGTAGGGCCCGAGCTCCACCCCACCATTGTGGCGCTTGTGGTGTTGTTTGCACGTATGATTATCAGGATGCTCATGATGCAGCTACACAACCTACATCAGTTGTAGAGGCGATGGCTTTTACAGATGATATTCTGAATGATACATTCAGCATTGACACTCAAGTAAAATTTAGCAAGTTATTTGAATGTTGTTTATTAAAATATATTTTGAAATTTAAGAATAACTAAATTAGTAGAATTTTGATATGATGAATTTTCAGGGTCACACTGTTCATGAGGGATGCTCTATTCCTACAGACCCTTATACATTCTCGACGATGAGTCCACAGGTACGCAACTAGTATTAAAGATATTATTATTGCATTTGAACAGTTGAATGTTATATTTGAATGTTTGTCTCTTAACATGCTTCGGATTTCAAACAGTTTCATGGTGCACCTTCTTCCTCCACACCTTGTGATCCATATCCTCAAACAATGTACACTCAGGTAACCCTTATTCATTAATAGGATTGTAAATCTATGTTAGCTAGTTTTCATAATTTTGCGTATATACAAATCTAAAAAATTGATGAGAAACACAAACATTGCATTCAAGTATTCCTTGACCGTGTCACATTATGTTCTCCTATATCAACATGATTCTTGAGATATTGTTTCATTTGCAGCTGTTAACAAGAGATAGCCCTGGCAATGTTGGTGGCACGACGGACCATGGAGTTTTTGCAGCAATAGCCAGTTTTGATCCATTGAGAGGTATGGTATAGATTAGTTGATTTGACATTATATTTTCTCTTTTATGGTCTATTATAGAAAATTTTCATGATAATTTTATCTAGTTTAATTTCTATCTTCATGGTTGCTACAGGTGGTTGTCACTCTAAATCATGGACATGGTGATGCTTTAAATGTGCATGATGACTATATGTATGCGGTAAGTGATTATATTTTGTTATATGCCATTCCATAATTCAATTTCTATGTTTTAACATCTTTAATTTTAATCGTATCAGTTGAAGGTCCAGAGTGAAGAGAGGAGGAGTAGCGGGCGTGTTCGAAAGACAAGACAAGCAACAGTCACTCCATCCAGTCGAATTTCGAAGGTAGCACGAGATCTATTTCCTTCCCCTAGAGGGAAATGACTATGTATTAGTGTTGTTTGTTGTATGCCTATGTGGCATTTTGGAACATATGTTTTGTACTATTGATATATATACGTGATATTTTGTCCAAATGGCTCATTTGTACTAAGCCTATATGGTTTTTTTGGATATATTTATATACTTTTATCAATATATATCATTGTATAGCCTTTCGGATTTTTGACTAAATAAACTCTTATTTTGCTACTGCCATTCTTGAATGATGTTATCATGCATATCATGTAAGTTGTATGCTTGAATGTTGTAGGCATGGATTTTGTTTACATCTAATGCTTACTTAATTACTATGGAATGCTCAATAAGCCCCATCTAAAGCGTATTGTATAAGTAAGCTCCATTTGTGGTGGTTTGTATCCTTTGGAATGCTTCAATTACATGTGCCTCACTGATGCAGAGGCAAGGAGGCTCAAACCCAATCAGTCTAACAACCTACCTTCAAGGAGCTCCTAACAAGATCAATACAACCTATTTTGAGCAATCTACACAACCTCAAAGGCCCATAAAACCAAAATATTCATTCAAAACCTTACCCAAAAATCCACCCTTGTAGCACTCTGATGTAGAACCAAGGTGGAGAAGACTCACAACAATGGAAATGTCAATTCTCAATCAAGAACTCTTCTTCATAATGATTCGGCCTAATAGGCATCAACCCACCCTCAAGGGTCTCAACTCCTCAATCTTGCAAATCAACAACAAGACTCCACCAAGGCCCTACAAAGACCATCAAAATTCATACAATGAAAATTGAATCAAATGACAACAATCCCTAAGTCAGATTCATCAAGGTTTCCAAAACTCACATTTGTGACTAGTTATTCTTGTAGTACTCAAAACTCAGTTTTAGCCAGATTTCTCCCAACCTTTCCAAAACACTAGACAATTACAAGATGGATTGAGATACCCTTTTCATGGCTACACAACATACCAAAGAATCAGTGGTCTCTCTTTTGGACCGACATAGACTTTCAACACACCTACTTCAATTTTGGCTTCACAATTAGCCCTTTTTTTTTCCAAAGGGACCACCCTTCCAAATTTACGTATCTATCCAAATGCCTTGGATAGTCTTAGGTAATGGTTCCAAACCTCAAATTTTGTCATTAGTTTGTGTCTACAGAGCCTCTAACTCACAAAACCCAAGAAATCCTCCTAAACCTTCACAAAATCAAGGGTTTTAAAGAAACATACAACTCCAGACCTCTCTCAACACTTCCAAAGCCCAAAACACCTCAAAATACTTTTGCATGGACTCATCAGACCCTCAAATAACCCTTACAAGCATTAATTATTAAAAAACTCTCTTTGGTTCCTCACTTCCATGTTGGAAAACCCTTGTTCAATCTTAGAACAGTCACAAAAACACCACATAATTATGAATCCTTATTCCAAAATGAGTTGAAACACTTATTATAACATGTTTTCAATCAATCCACTGAGATATAGTAGCAAAAAATAGGTGGATTGATTGTTACATCACAAATTTCCCCCTCAAACCCTTGATTCAACAACACTAGGACAATCACTGTTTGTGTTGGTTCTCTCTACAAACAAAGAGTTAAGACACCAAATAAAAAATAAATGAATTAGAAAACATATAGACACATTCTCTAAAATTATTAGACCATGAAGAACCTGTATGTGCCCGTACAACACTCAAAAAGATCAAGAAAACAATATTTTTCTAGAAAATTGCTCAAAACTGTGGTGTTTATTGTGTAAAATTATTACAAAACTTCTTCCACTCTCTCATTCGAGCCTTGGTAAGGATTTTTAAATAGTTTTCCAACAACCATATTCTCCCCAATTCCCATAACCAACCTTGGGATTAGTTGGTCCCTTAATTACATTTGTTTGTGTTAAAGTTGTTTTGTCAGCATTTTACAACTTATATGATTTCTAATTGACTTCTAAGACACAAAACACCCTTTATTTGCATTATGTTTGATCTCTCAAAGCTTATTAGACAAAATAAACCTAAAGACACTAAAATTTCCCTATTGATGTATTCAAATAAAAAAAAATTGATGATGTGGTGTAGGTGCTCCTGCACCAAACTCAAAACCCGGTCCAAGCCTAATTTCTCCCAACCTTTCCAAAAAACCTAACCATTTAAAGGTGGATTAAGATACCCTTTTCAGGGTTACACAACATATGCCAAAACCAATAGTAACTCTTTTGGACCAACATGAACTTTCAATACACCTCCCTCGCTCTAGGCTTCACAATTAGGCCTAATTTCCAAAGGAACCCCCTCACAAACTCACATCCAAACCAAGGAAACTTGAAATAGTCTTAGGGATGATCACCAAACTTAGGATTCTCCCATTTTAAGATCCCCAAGAACTTGTTCTATTCCTCTACTCACAAACCGTCCTAAACCTTCACAAAAAGAAGGGTTTTAAAGAAACTCATAACTCCAGACCTCCCCCAATCCTTCCAAAGGTGAAAACACCCCACAATACCTCTGACCTAGCTTAAAGGACACTCACAATCCCATTCCTTTCAGTATTTCTCAGATTCGGTACTTAAGATCCTTACTTTCATGGTGGAAACACCCTTGAACAGCAGTAGAACTTCACACCCCACTGAGTTTATTCATTCTCTCGGCCTCTAAAGTATTCATACACCAAAATAATCATGGTACAGGCCAATCCACCAAGCAACAGTGTCAGAATAGTAGGTGGATTGGCTAATGTGTCATGGTGTTGCCCTCAAAACCCCTAACACAGAAAATAGAGCAGTAACCAAGTTTGCTGATCCCACACACACCAACAGTGGATTTAAACCTTTAGAACAGATGCAAAGAGATTAAAAAAATATGCAATCAAGTATCCAAAGCCTCAAGTCATGATAGACTTGTATGGGCCTGTGCAAGGCAAAGAAAATTCAGGAAAACAAAGAAAACCAGTGATCAACATTTTCAAGTATATTTTGTTATTAGAAAATGAACAAAATCAACCCTCAACTCGGGGTATTACAACAATATATCTTGATACCACCTTCCAACTACCCCTTGAGCCGATCAACCACCATAACCACCCTTTGTTAGACTTCTAAGATGGCAATTTGCCAATTTTGCTCTTAATTACCATTCATTCACAACTTGATTTTGCAAATACCACTTAATTGACCTATTAAGCCTTTTAAATACAATTGCAAGGTATTTACATAGCATATAGAAATATAGAGAGCAAATACAATAAATATTTTAACTAATGAATTGTAAAAAATGGACTTTTGTAGTTTATATTCATGTCATTGATTACATTGTATTGCACATCTTTCAAAGTCAAAGCATTACTTCACTTTGCATAACTAATAAGTAGATGCTGATAGATGTTGAAAATTTAATTACAATATAGTTTGAACAAAGCCAACCTAAACAGTTATGCAATTTCTTCACATTGCATAACTAATAACTAGGAGCAGCTGCCAATTGCATTTTCTTATCATGGCATTCTATGAGACCAAATTTCTTTGAGATATTTTTTCAAATAGTTCCCTACCTTCTCTATGTTACCACATTTTTCATACATGTCTACCAAAGCATCTTCTCAAACAGTTCACTGCCTTGTTGCTATGGCTAAAAGCCTAAAACAAGTGATTTTAAACAAGCTATGGATGCTTCAAAAAATATATCAAAAGCATAATAGTAAGCAATAGCATAGAGAAGGCAGTGAACTGTTTGAAAAAATGCATCAAAAAAATTGCTTTGAAATGATAAATTTAGTTGTGCTTTCACTCTTCTTTAACATTGTATATCTGCTCCTTTTTATAACAAGAGATAAAAAAATGTAAAAAATTGTATAACAAGAGATAAAAACTATCTTTTTTGAAATCGAAAGGCATTTCCATAGCATAGAGATATAGAGAGAAAATAAAATAAAGAGTTTAACTAATGAAATGTAGAAAATAGATTTTTGTAGTTTTTATTCATGCATTGCACATCTTTCAAACTCAAAGCATCACTTCACATTGCATAACGAATAACTAGATGCTGATAGATAACACAATTTCAATTACAATATAGCTTTTGACAAAGTCAACCTAAGCAGTTATGCAATTACTTCACATTGCATAACTAATAACTAGGAGCAGCTGCCAATTGCTTTAGCTTGTCATGGCATTCCATGAGACCACATTTCTTTGAGGCATTTTTTCAAATAGTTCATTCCCTTGTCTATGCTACAAATTTTTTCATATATGTCTACCAAAGCATTTTATCAAATAGTTCATTGCCTTCTTGCTATGGCTAAAAGCCTAAAACAGATGCTTTCAAACAAGCTATGGATGCTTGGAAAAAATCTAGGAAAGCATAATAGTAAGCAATAGCATAGACAAGCCATTGAACTTTTTCAAAAAATGCCTCAAAGAAAAGTGGTCTCATGGTGATGGAATGCCATGACAAGCCATAGACAAGGCAGTGAATTGTTTGATAATATGCCTCAACTACTTGGATTTGACAACTTTTTCCTCGAGTGAAAATTTGCCACCATAAGAAAAAGCCTCTGAGATAGCGAAAACCGAGCAAGGTTATTGTAGATGGGCCCAACATGATCTTGTAGGATCAAACAAGAAGTTTCTAAGCGTCACGGTGTCCGAGTAATATCATGTTGAATTTCACAACCATTTTGCACTTTGGACCCTTAAGGGATCGATCCGGTTGAATGTAGCTCAGAGCGATTCCACGTGTTTAGGTGCAAAAGAGGACCATGCCTAGCGTAAACATACCTATTCAGATGCGTTGGAACAATCCGTTTGGTCACACGAGCTGTAGAATGAAAGTTGCACCACTTTGCAACTTTCAACTACTTGCATTTGACAACTTTTTCCTCGAGTGAAAATTCGCTAGCATAGGAAAATTCCTTTGAGATAGTGAAAACCGAGAGAGGTTATTGTAGATGGGCCCAACATGATCTTGTAGGATTAGACGAGAAGTTTCTAAACATCATGGTGTCCGAGTAATAGCATGTTGAATTTCGAAGCCATTTTGCACTTTGGACCCTTAAGGGATCGATCCGGTTGAACGTAGCTTGGAGCGACTCTGCATGTTTAGGTGAAAAAGAGGACCATTCCTAGCATAAACATACCTATTTGCATGTGTTGGAACAGTCCGTTTGGTCACATGAGCCGCAGAACGAAAGTTGCACCACTTTGCAACTTCCAACTACTTGCATTTGACAACTTTTTCCCCGAGTGAAAATTCGCCAGCACAGGAAAATGCCTTCGAGATAACAAAAACCAATAGAGGTTATTGTATATGGGCCTAATGTGATCTTGTAGGATTAGACGAGAAGTTTCTAAGCATCACGGTGTCCGAGTAATATCATGCTGAATTTCACAGCCATTTTGCACTTTGGACCCTTAAGGGATCGATCCGGTTGAACGTAGCTCGGAGCGATTCCGCATGTTTAGGTGCAAAAGAGGACCATGCCTAGCGTAAAAATACCTATTCAGATGTGTTTGAACAGTCCATTTGGTCACACAAACTACAAAATGAAAGTTGCACCACTTTGCAACTTTCAACTACTTGCATTTGATAACTTTTTCCCCGAGTGAAAATTTGCCAGCACAGGAAAATGCCTTCGAGATAGCGAAAAATGAGAGAGGTTATTGTAGATGGGCCCAACATGATCTTGTAGGATTAGACAAGAAGTTTCTAAGCATCACGGTGTCCGAGTAATAGCATGCTAAATTTCACAGCCATTTTACACTTTGGACCCTTAAGGGATCGATCTGGTTGAATGTAGCTTGGAGCGATTCCGCATGTTTAGGTGCAAAAGAGGACCATTCCTACTGTAAACATACCTATTCGGATGCATTGGAACAGTCCGTTTGGTCACACAAGCTGCAGAATGAAAGTTGCACCACTTTGCAACTTTCAACTACTTGCATTTGACAACTTTTTCCTCGAGTGAAAATTCGCCAGCACAGGAAAATGCCTTTGAGATAGTGAAAACCGAGAGAGGTTATTGTATATGGGCCCAACATGATCTTGTAGGATTAGATGATAATTTTCTAAGCATCACGGTGTCCAATTAATAGCATGCTGAATTTCACAGCCATTTTGCACTTTGGACCCTTAAGGGATCGATCCGGTTGAACGTAGCTCGGAGCGATTCCGCGTGTTTAGATGTGAAAGAGGACCATGCCTAGTGTAAAATACCTATTCGGATGCATTGGAACAGTCCATTTGGTCACATGAGCTGCAGAATGAAAATTGTGCCACTTTGCAACTTTCAACTACTTGCATTTGACAATTTTTTCCCCGAGTGAAAATTTGCCAGCACAGGAAAATTCCTTCGAGATAGCGAAAACCGAGAGAGGTTATTGTAGATGGGCCCAACATGATCTTGTAGGATTAGACGAGAAGTTTCTAAGAATCATGATGTTCGAGTAATAGCATGCTGAATTTCGCAGCCATTTTGCACTTTGGACCCTTAAGGGATCGATCTGGTTGAACGTAGCTTGGAGCGATTCCGTGTGTTTAGGTGTGAAAGAGGACCATTACTAGCGTAAAAGTACCCACTTGGACGTGTTGGAACAATTTTTTTGGTCACACAAGTTGTAGAATGAAAGTTGCACCACTTTGCAACTTTCAACTACTTGCATTTGACAACTTTTTCCTCGAGTGAGAATTCGCCACCATAGGAAAAAGCCTCTGAGATAGCGAAAATTGAGAAAGGTTATTGTAGAGGGGCCCAATGTGAACTTGTAGGTTCAGATAGAGATTTCATAATCACCACGGTTTATGAGTAATACCTTGTCAAATATTGTTGCCCTTTTGCACTTTGCACCCTTAAGGGATCGAGTCGGATGAACCATAGTAGTTGTTTTGTTGAATGTCATACCCTAAGGTATGTTAGAGATGACCTAGGTTGCATCGATTTCTCTAGGGCATATGCTGCCCCTACCTTGTCACTTCATCAAAGGAAAATAGATTTAAAGGATGGTTATTCATTAAGACAAGCATCATGAATGTATGAACACAAGGGAACTGTGAAGGGTCACTGTACATGGCAATGTGCAAATGAAAAGGATAGATTAGAAATTAGTGATCAACTATTAAGTATAGTGAGTGTATGATTATAAAGTGCTTGACAATCAAATTCACTCACCATAGTCAATGTCCTATGACTGTCAATGCACCAACAACCAGAAAATGCAATTTTCTATGAAAGAAAGAGAAGATTGACAACCAAAAAATGCACCAGCTACTGATGTTTCTCATACCATTGAACACTTGCACCAGCAACCGATGTTGTTCTTTTCTTATATAATTTGACAAACTTCAGTATTAACTATAGTCACAATAAGAAAAGGATCAATGACAGTCATAAATGCATATGACATCTAACAGTAATTGTGAAAAAGCTTTATTGCAAGGTGTTGGTCCAAAAGAGTGATCAATAACATGGCTTTACAAATTCAATGTGCATACTTACAAATCAATCTAGGGAACCATCTGGGTCTGCTCTAATCTTTATTGTGTTGAGTATTGCCTCATGGTCAGATTCACACACTTTCCACAAGTTCTTGTTCACAGGTTTACCCTTATATTTGATCAAATGAACGTTGGTGGCGATGACAAGGTTCGAATACTGAAGAATTTTTCGATGCGTGTTGAAGTCCTCAAACAACCAAACTACAACATTCTTAACTAGATACCTTCGAAGCCATGTTCCAGTAACAACCACCGAACCTATAGGATATTCTATGTTTTCTTCGTCTATAACTGGGGACTCCAATTTATTTTTGGCCTCGATACAACAACATAGGTAATAATTTGTACCCTCTTCATTGTCTTCATCTGCAATTACCGCATAAACGTGCCCTGCATTGATATGTTCATCTTGTTAGATTTATTTACTGAGCAACATAATAAAACTCGTAAGTAAGATATATTACCTGGTTCTAGTAGGTCTGATACATGATCAAAGTCAATGGATGATTGCATCTCCGTGATTTGTAGAGCCATCGGGAGCTGATAAGTGTCAAGTGGGGTTATACTTCTTATAGACCATTCATCAACCCACTCTATTGACTCACAATCATTCCATGATTGAAGTGTACATGCATAACAAAAGCATGCCATCTTCCTTGTATGGAGAGTCCATGTACCTGCATTGGAGCTTCTAAAAGAGTGTAGCTCGCTCGATCTTGTTAGTGTACAATAATCTTCATATTTTTCAATGTTAGTATCATCTGCTAAATGAAAAAATCTACGAACTAAAGAATTACCTTCACTACCTAGACCCATTGAACCATTGCACCACTAGATAATTGATCTTGCATCTATCAACTTTACACTGTTTGTGTACTTTAACTCTTCTCGTGCTAGGGCTCTTTTGATACATGCACCGGCTCCATTATGCTCCCCCTTTCCATGCCCAACCTCTGAGAAGTTCCCCATATGTTGAACACCACTAATCCTATGCATCCTGCTCAACCAGTAAAATATTCTGGTGTTCTTGAATTGTGATGTATAATTATCTGACCATATGATATGTTGACTAAATGGTATGCCCCTGCTAGCCAGATCAACATAGAACATATGAAAGCAACCTTGAACAAACTCTGTAGAATGTGCGTGATCATCACTGATGTAAAAGTGATACTCCCTCAATACTTTCCTATTTTCCTCCGTACTATCATTTGCATGAATGAATGCTATATGTACAAATATAGAAACTTGCACAGAGTTGTAGTACTGTGATTGCACCTTGTTCTGTGGTTGTAGTGTGTAGTTCTCAACGAAGTCAACAATTGAAACAATATGACGAAGTGAAAATGTGTCCTTGCATAACTTGAACTATGAGTCCAACCATTGTGCTCTATGTGTATGCATTGCATAATCATAAACCAACCAATCACGAAAAATGCCCATAAACTGATACACTGGAATCTTATCACTAACCAATTCACACTTATTTGCTTCTTTCCCATCTTTTAGACTGTATGCCACTGTCGTATATTTGCCAAATTCCACAATTTTGTCCCCAATTGTGTGTGTACTAGCCATGTGTTGGCAAACTGGAAAATGTTGCATGCCACCACAATGATCACATGTGCCATCCAAACATGATTTTTTGTAAAAAATTTGACCATCCTCTCTTTCACATAAAATGGAAGACAAAAATTTCCTTGATGATTTAGGTGGAGGCATTATGTTACATTCCTGCAAAACATTGTCAGTATGCATATCTATACATATACGTCGATAAACATCATAATTGTTAGAAAAATCAATATGAACCCTACAACAACAAGTAGTGCATGTGTGATTTATTTTGACATAAAAAGGCTTTAGCATTTCAAAATACCTTTGACATATTTTAATTTCAGGAAACTTTTGTACAAAATCAGCAAATAATTGGGTTTGAGTGGTATCCAAATAATGCATTGGATGTGGCTCACGGTTTATACTAAAAATTCTCCTTCTTACAACATCTCTTTGATTAGGAGAGGTCCTTGTGTTATCCTTCCAATAATTCACAATTAAAGATCTCAAGCCTTGAGCAATTCTTGTGTCTTTTCGTGGCACTCTACCCGAAAATGCCCATAACTCATTGCTATTTGGATCCTCCACTCTTTCACGCCTTCCTTTGGCTCTCATTAGAGATGATCTACTTATTTTCAAAGAATTACTTGCCTTTGTAAGGTTCACCTTGTTTCTTGTTTGGCTGCTTAACAGTGTTGTTGTCATCACACATCGTGTGGCACAACTATCCTTCGTGTGTGAGGTGGAACCCGCGCTCTCCTATGCACTCATCAAGTTCCTTACAATGGAATTTTCACTTGATTCATTCAAAAATCTTAGCCCAAGAGCCTTCATGGTGGGCCTAAATTTTAGTTGCCTCATCATTTCAACAAATAGTTGGCATCTTCCACCCTCACTTAGCTTCGCAAAAAACAAACTCCATATCCTTTCTGCATATCTTTGACATGTACATTTTGGAATCTTATTAGGCATCCATTTCAAAACATTGGAATCAATATCAATCAAAAATGTAGGTTTTCTATGCAAAACTCTAGGAGGAGTTCTCAAATGTAAATTTGTGTCAATATTGGGAAGGTCAACAACATCGGGGATAGATCGTGTACCTTCAATTGGAGGTGCAATTGATGACATACCTTGAGATTGACATGTAAACGATGTTGTACCTCCAACTTGAGATGTCGTTTGTGGAGTTCCTTCAAATAGAGATGTGTTTGCTGATGTACTTTCAAAATGCAATGTTTTTGATGGTGTGTCTTCAATTGGAGATGTGATTTCCAATGTACCTGGAAAATCACATGTTGTTGTCAATGTGTCTTCAATTGGAGATGTGCATTGAGCTTCACCTATGGTTGATGATGTGCCCCCAACTTTTGTATTCATTCCTATCCTTCCACGAAATTTCCTCATTCGTGCCCTTTGTTTTGCCAATTTGACATCTCTCTTAGATTGCACATAAGTTTGTGGTTGTATGGGCTGCAATTCCTTTGCTTCACAAGCTACATTTTTTATTCTCTTCTCCTTGCATTTTTAATTGCATGCTCTTCTGGTGTTAGAGGCTTCGGTCATTTCCTCGGCATGACCTTGAATGCTACATGTCCACAAACACACATAGAACAAAAGTAAGTAATGTATTTTACAAAAAAATTGATGCAGAGAGGGGTGGAAACCATTCAATACAGCAAATCAATGAGAATCACAAACCTAGGGTATAAATTGCTGCCACCTAAATGAAAACTAGAGACTCTTGTGTTTATTTTTCTCAAAACCAAATTTTTGATTGTCAACAAAGTCATGAAGAATATGGATTCAAAGAAGGGTTTGTGATGCTATATCTTATCATTATTCACTATTTCTTTGGCAATGAGGTTTTCCAAATCAGATGAAAATAAAAGTTTTCCAAATTAGTTGGAAAAACAATGAAATACAGTGAATTCCACTAGCCATGCTGGAAATGGACTACTATAAGCAATGCAAATAGAATTCATAAGTAAATTTATGTTAAGTAAATGTCATGTTTTTTTATTTTTTTTGTTCTTCAAACTCATAAAAATTGAACTTTTTTATGCAAATCCCATCTAATTCAATGTTGAATTCTAAGTCCAATTGTTATAATTAATAAAATAATTAAGGAAATTTAGTTTATATTGTCAAAAACAAACAAATATACTAAAGACAAACATTTCAATTTACCAAAATGAATATATTACCTCAGATAATGTAAAATGATGTAGAAACTTCAAAATATCTTCTTCTACATTGTCTACCATGCAGATTGGTGGTAAAAAGGTGATGGATCAAGCATAGATTGGTACAATATGAAGTCAACTACAAAAAAAAAGGCGTTTCTGACTTGGATAAAGCGCTTAACCAGACAAACACAAGAGAATTTGGGCCTGAATCACGGGGTCAACCCTTATTTTTACCGTTTCAAGGTAAAACCCATCTGGCGCTTGCCAAATATGTTCCTCTGAAAAGGAGAGACTTCAGAGAGAGGGAGTCAAAGTGGGAGAGAGTGGGTGGGAAGGAGAGACCTAAGAAAGTAGGGTGGGAGGTAAGTGAGGCCTGACAGAGAGGTATTGTGACATAAGTGAGGCTTAATCCCTCAACCCTTAAACCCTAATCCATAGAGACAGAGAGAGGGAGGGAGAGGGAGTGGGAGGGAGACACCTGAGAGAGAAGGAGAGGGAGACAAAGTGGGAGAGAGGGGGTGGGAAAGAGATACCTAAGAGAGTAGGAGAGAGAGGGAGTGAGAGATAGAGGGATGGGAGAGATACAAGGAGTGAGAGAGAGAGACTTGAGAGATAGAGAGGGGGTAGGAGGGAGAGGGAGTACTCGGGGGAGAGGGAGTACTCAAGATAGAGGGATTCGAGAGAGATGGAGGGGGTGGGGGGAGATACATGAGATAGAGGGAGAGAGAGAGTGGTAGGGAGATGGAAGAGAGATAGATGGATTGAGTGAGTGAGAGAGACCTGAGAGAGGGAGAGGGGGTGGTATGGAGAGACTTGAAAGAGAGAGAGAGAGGGAGGGAGGGTTAAGGGTAGAGGGTAGAGGGTTTAATGGTTTAGGGTTTAAGGGTTAAGGGTTTAGGGTTTAGGGTAGAGGGGAGAGAGATAGAGGGAGTGAGTGAGTGTGTGAGAAAGAGAGACCTAAGATAGAGAGAGGGAGTGAGTGAGTGAGTGAGAGACCTAAGATTCCCTCTCTAGTTCTCTCTACCTAGTTGTCCCTTTATACCTATTTCTCTCTCCTTACCTCTCTACTCTCTATCTCACCACTCTCTCCATCTCACTCTCCCTCCTATCCACCCCTCTCTCCTTCCCTTTCTACCTACCTCTCACTCCACTACCTACCACTCTCTTCCTCACCCATCTTTCTCTCTTACTCTCTCCTTCCCTCTCTACTCTATATCTCTCCCCCCTTCCCTATCTAATCTATTTCTCTCTCTCCCCCTTCCTCTGTCCCCTCGTTTTCTCTCCTCTCACTCTCTCTCCCTCTCACACACACTCACCTCAATCTCCTCATTTTCTCTCCCACCATCCCTCCACTCTCCACTTCTCTACATCCCCTTCCATCTATATTTATCTTTATCTCCCCTCCCCCTCTCTTTACCCACTTCTCCCTCCATCACTATATCTCAACCGTGTCTCCTCTCTCTCTCTCTCTCTCTCACACACACACACACACACACACACACACACAAACACACCTCTATCTCCTCCCTACTTGTCCCTCCCTCCCCTCTCTAATTATCTCTATCTCTCCTCTCTCTACATCTCCTACCCTCTCTACCTATATTTATCTCCCCTATCCCTTTTTTAACCTACCTCTCCCTTCATCACTCTGTATCTCATCTATGTTCCCATACCTACCTAGGGTTGAGGTATTAAGGGTCAATGGTTGATAATTGAGGGTTGAGGGTTTAATTTATAGGGTAGAGGGTAGAGGGTGGAGGGTTTGAGGGTTGAGGGTTGAGGGTTGAGGGTAGAGGGTAGAGGGTAGAGGGTAGAGGGTAGAGGGTAGAGGGTAGAGGGTTTAAGGGTCAAGGGATTAAGGGTTGAGGGTTGAGGGATTAGGGTTTAGAGTTTACTTGGGTTTAAGGGTTTAAGGTTTGAGGGTATAGGGTTGATGGTAGAGGGTATTGGGTTTAAAGTAGAGGGTATCAGGGTGAGGGTTGAGAGAGACTTGAGAGAGGGAGAGGGGGTAGCAGGGAGAGAATTGAGAGAGAGAGGGAGGGAGAGGGAGTGGGAGAGAGATAAAGAGTAGAGGGTAAAGGGTTTTAAGTGTTTAGGGTTTAGGGTTAAGGGTAGAGAGAGAGAGAGGTAGAGATGGAAAGAAGGTAGAGATATTGAGAGAGAGGAGGCAAGGAGGGAGAGAGAAATAGGTATAGAGGGACAAATAGGTAGAGCCTTAAATCATAATCCATCAACCCCCATACCCTCTTAATCCCTCAACCCTCAACCCTTCAACCCTAATCTCTTGACCCCTATACCCTCTTAATCCCCCAGGTTTTCAGGTTGCCATAAGGAGTATTCAGATTTTCAAGTCCCACTGCAGTTGCAGGCACATTCAATAACATATGATAGTGAGCATGCCTATGAATGTTTTGTTGAATATCCCTCAGGTTTTTAGGTTGCCATAAGGAGCATTCATATTTTCATATGATAGTAAGAATAATGAAATGCAGACTAATGAGATGAATATGAATCAGATTGATGATTTCCTGAAGGTTTTCAATGACAGTGCATATTGCAAGGTAGGTGGAATGGATAGTTTCTAAAGAAATTTGATGAGCTCTATTCAGAAAAAAGTTTATGACAGAGGAAACTACAGGTTTTTTTTTTTGAGGTGGCCTGGGGCCATCCCTAATGGTTTAATTTTTTAAACCAAAGCAGGTACAGAGGATTAAGGATTCCCATTGCATGGACAATTCTTAGCAATGCCTCTTTAAAAAATTATCTTCCATGCACAGTAGTTTAGGGTTTTCCACTTCTCCATTTGCTCCATTTTCATATTATTCATCAGTTCATTCCCTCCATCTGTCATCGCCTTCATTTTTCATGGCTTTGCTTGGTTTGCTCTACCAAATATACTCTAGATTCTTGCAGTGGTTTGCAAAATCACTCATCATTTTCCATAAATTTCCATCAAAACCCTGAGGTATTTTATTTGTTCATGCCTTATATTTTCACTATCTTTCCCATAAAAGTCATTATCCGCCCTCACATATTCCCCCCATTTAATTCTATCTAGACAGTAAAGGAAAGTATAGGGTATAAATGAATAAAAAATTAATATTTTGATGAAAAATATTAAATTTAAATGGGAAAACCTTAGGGTTTTTTAATGAATTTTTTGAACTAGAGAGAGAGATAGAGGGAGGGAGGGTTAAGGGTATAGGGTAGAGGGTTTAGGGTTTAAGGGTTAAGGGTTAAGGGTGTTAGAACTGAAATTTTCCACAAGAATTCCTAGGATTTTCCTATTATTTTCCATGAAAATCCATCAAAACTTTAAGATATTTTATTTATTCATGCCTTACATTTTCACTATCTTTCCCATAAAAGTCATTAACCGCCTTCTACACTTTGCCCCATTTATTTTCTTATATTTCATTACCTTCTCATAAAAATTAGCTTTACCGCCATTCAAAAGGGCCAAAAAATAACTTGTAACCCTTACCACACCTTTCATTTTCACTCTATAAGTCTTTACTGCTTTACCATGGCCTCCCACTAAGGGGCTTGCGGTATAGCGGTAGCAATTTGAAACAAGCATGAAGTTTTTACCGCGCTACCACACGCGGTCAATTCATTGACCGCAGTAGTGCGGTAAATCGTTAGCAACCAACGAAGGCAGTCAAGGTCCCACCACAGTACGGTTGGTGGTCAAACCACAGACACCGGTAGTGAGGTGGACGGTAAGTCTTCAACGATGCGGCAGTTAGGATATCTTACCGTAGTATCGCAAAGGGTTATCTTAAAGACTGCGGTGACTGCGGTAAACAAGAGGAAATGGCTAGCAGTCACACCACAATACCGTAACCATGAAAACGAAGACTGCGGTGCTTGCGGTAAACTATTGGGAGAAGCGGCTAACGGTTACCGTGATACAGCCGATAGAAAATGCAAAGACCGTGGTAGCGCAGTAAGCAACGATGGAGACTGCGACGGTCAGCATGGGGCTGAGTACCGCCATACCACGGGTAGAAAAGTCAAAGCCCACGGTAGAGTGGTAAACACAAGGGAAGCCTCAGGAAAAGAAATGTTAAGGGCGGTATAATTAATAAAGTGAAAAATTAAAAGTTGAACTATAGTCTAAATATTTGATTTGCCGATAAAGGAAATATAATCAAATATTTTTGCCATAAAATACAAACAGTCATAACTAGAAAATGAAGGGGCATGACTCTTTGATTATAATGTATAAATGATTTGAAAATCTATTGTAAAATAATAAATAAAAAAATTAGGATAGGATAGACTGCTGTAAGTACTATATTTTTAGAATGATGACATTCGAGGAGGCTATGTTGCATGTATGAATTTCAAGGAAGATAATGAAAAACTATTAATTTGGTGATTTCATCCTGGCATCAATTGTTTGTTGAATTCTTGTGATTATCTGATTGTCTCCAATCTAATGTTTCCTGATTGTTTAAATTGAAGTATCAAGTATATATTCGATTTATCAGCACACATTTGTTGTTTCTATGTGATTTGGTTAATTGGATTCTTTAAAGAAGAATTAAAACTCCCTTCAATCAATTACAGTAATTTGGGAATGTCATTTGGATTAGTAAGAAGAATCAGATAGTTAGATTTGATATTTTTCCTCAAATAGGGTTTATCAAGTACATTCTTGCATGTTTATACCAGTTGTAAACTCATAATTATATGTCAAACAATTAGAGAACCTACTAGATAGAAACCATTCATTAAAGGCTTTCATTTGACTCCGTTTTACCCAACAAGGGATAAGGTTTTAGGGTTTAGGGTTAAGGGTAGAGGGGAGAGAGATTGAGGGAGTGAGTGAGTGAGTGAGTGAGTGAGTGAGTGAGAGACCTAAGAGAGAGAGAGGGGGTAGTCCAGGGAGAGTCTTGAGAGAGAGAGGGGGATAAGGGAGAGTCTATATATCTCCCCTCCCTCTCTCTCTCAAGTCTCTCCCTCCTACCCCCTCTCCCTCTCTCAATTCTCTCTCTCTCTCTCTAGTCACTCCCTCTATCTCTATCCCCTCTATCCTTAACCCTAAACCCTTAACCCTTAAACATTGAACCCTCTACCCTCTACCCTCTACCCTTAACCATCCCACCCTCTTTCTTTCTCCCAAGTCTCTCTCTCCAACCACCTCTCCCTCTCTTAAGTCTCTTTCTCTCACTCACTCACTCCCTCTATCTTTCTCCCCTCTACCCTTAACCCTTAATCCTTTATCCTTAACCCTTAAAACCTAAACTATTAAACCCTTTTACCCTCTACCCTTAACCCTAAACCCTAAACCCTCCCTTACCCTATACCCTTAACCCTCCCTCCCTCTATCTCTCTCCAACACCCTACATTCCTCTCTCTCTCTCAACCCTCTCCCTCCTACCCCCTCTCCCCCTATCCCTCTCTTAGGTCTCTTTCTCAGTCACTCCCTCTATCTCTCTCTCCTCTACCCTTAAGCCTAAACCCTAAACCCTTAAACCTTAAACCCTTTTACCCTCTACCCTCTAACCATCCTCCCTCTATCTCTCTCCCACTACCTCCCTCTCTCTCTCAAGTATCTCCCTCCTAACCCCTCTCCCTCTTTTAGGTAGAGGGTAGAGGGGAGAGACAAAGGAAGTGACTAAGAGAGAGATACTTGAGAGAGGGAGAGGGTTGAGAGAGAGAGAGATGGAGGGAGTGGGAGAGAGATAGAGGGAGGGAGGGTAGAAGGTTTAAGGGTTTTGGGTTTAGGGTTAAGGGTAGAGGGGAGAGAGAGAGATGGAGTGAGTGAGAGAGAGACCTAAGAGAGGGAGAGTCTTGAGAGAGGGAGGGAGTGGGAGAGAGATAGAGGGTAGAGCACAGATGGTTTAAGGGTATAGGGCTAAGGGTAGATGGAAGAGACATAGGAGTGAGTGAGTGAGAGAGAGAGACTTGAGAGAGCAAGAGGGTGTAGGAGGGAGATGGTTGAGAGAGAGAGGGTATAGGGTTTAAGGGTTAAGGGTTTAGGGTTAAGGGTAGAGGGGGAGAGATAGAGGGAGTGACTTAGAAAGAGAGACTTGGGAGAGGGAGAGACTTAAGAGAGAGAGGGTAGAGGGTTTAAGGGTTTAGAGTTTAAGGGTTAAGGGTTTAGGGTTTAGGGTTAAGGGTATACGAGGGAGAGATAGAGGGATTTAGTGAGAGAGAGAGGGAGGGAGTTAGAGAGAGAGAGGATATAGGGTTAAGGGTAGAGGGTAGAGGATTAAGGGTAGAGGGGAGAGAGATAGGAATGAGTGAGTGAGTGAGAGACCTGAGAGAGGGAGAGGGGGTAGGAGGGAGATAATTGAGAGAGAGATAGGGAGGGAGGGAGGGAGGGAAGGAGGGAGTGAGAGAGAGATAAAGGGTAGAGGGTTTAAGGGTTTATATTTTAAGGGTTAAGGGTAGAGGGGAGAGAGATAGATGGAGTGAGAGAGAGAGAGACCCAAGAGAGGGAGAGGGGATAGGAGGGAGAGTCTTGAGAGAGAGAGAGGGTAGAGGGCCAAGGGTAGAGCAGAGAGATATAGGAGTGAGTGAGTGAGTGAGTGAGTGAGAGAGAGAGAGAGAATTGAGATAGGGAGAGCGGGTAGGAGGGAGAGACGTGAGATAGAGAGAGAGAGAGAGAAAGAGAGAGAGGGAGTGGGAGAGAGATAGAGGGTAGAGGGTAGAGGGTTTTAAGGGTTAAGGGTAGACAGGAGAGAGATAGAGAGACTTGGGAGAGGGAGAGAGGGTAGGAGAGAGAGAGAGAGAGATGAGGGAATGATATATATGTAGGTAGAGAGAGTTGAGATAGAGATAGAGTAGAGAGGTAAGGAGAGAGGGGAAGGGAGGGAGAAGTTAGAGAGAGAAGAAGCAAGGTGGATATATCTATTGAGAGAGGGAAGGATGGAGAGAGGGAGGGAGAGAGAATGAGGTATAGAGGGATAGGTAGGTAGAGAGAAGTAGAGAGGTAAGGAGAGTTGGAGGGAGAGGTAGGGATGGAGAGAGAGAGGTAGGTAGAGAGAGTAAAGGGAGATATAGAGAAGTGGAGAGGGAAGGAGAGATGGATGGAGAGGTAGGGATCGAGGGAGGGATAAGGATTTAGAGAGAGGTGAGAAAGTGAAATAGAGAAAGAGAGAGAGGTAGGTAAGGAGAGGGAGGAGAGATAAAGGGAAGTAGAGAATGGAGGAGAGAGGGAAGAAGAGGTAGGGAGGGAGAGATAGGTGAGATAGAGAGAGAGAGGAGGGAGGGAGGGATATTTAAGGAGAGAGGGGTGAGATAGAGAGAAAGAAAGTAAAGAGGGAAGGGGGAGAGAGAGAGGTGATAGAGAGAAGTAGAGGCGTAATGAGAAAGGTAGATAGATTGAGAGAGGGAAAGAGAGGGAGAGAAAATGAGGTATATAGGGGTAGGCTAGACAGAGAGATGTAGAGTGAATTTTGGTGGAAGAGAGAGAGGAGGGAGGGATAGGTAAATATGGATAGTTGAGATAGATAGAAGGAGAGAGACATAGGTAGAGAGAGGCAAAGAGATATAGAAAGAGGAGAGGGAGAGAGGAGAGATAAAAAGAGGGGAGGGAGGGAGAGATAGAGAGAGTAGAGAGGGAGGAGAGAGATAGAGAGAGGTGATAGAGAGAGAATTAGAGAGGGAAAGAAGGTGGAGATATTGAGAGAGAGGAGGCAAGGAGGGAGAGAGAAATAGGCATAGAGGGACAACTAGGTAGAGAGAAGTAGATATGAAAGGAGAGATATAGGGAGAGGTAGGGATGGAGAGAGAGGTGAGACAAAAATAGAGAGAGGTCTAGGTAGATAGAGGGAGGAGGAGATAAAGAGAAAAATAGAGGGAAGGAGAGAGGGAGGAAGAGGTAGGGATGGAGAGACAGAGGTGAGAGAGATAAGAGAGAGGAGGGGTGAGATAGAGAGAAAGAGAGTAGAGAGGGAAGGGGAAAGAGAGAAGTGAGATAGGTGATAGAGATGTGTGATGGAGCTTAAAATTAGAGAGATAAGGAGGAAGGTGGAGAGATTGAGATGGAAGGAGGGGGGAGAGAGAGAGATGTATAGAGGGATAGGTTAGATAGAGAGTAGAGAGAAAAGGTGGGTGAAAGGAAGAGAGAGGGGGAAAGAGAGGTGAGATAAAGAGAAGTAGAAAGGGAAGGAGAGAGAGAGGGAGATAGAGAAAATTAGAGAGGGAGGGAGAGAAGGAGAGAGAAGTGAGATAGAGAGAACTAGAGAGGGAAGGAGAGAGAGAATGACAAGCTAGAGAGTAGAGAGGGGAGGAGAGAGCGAGGGAAGCAAAGAGAGAGAGAAAGAGAGGAGAGGGAGGGATAGGTAGGTGTAGAGAGTAGAGAGATATATATAGAGATTAAAGGAGAGGGATGAGAGATAGAAAAATGTAGAGAGGGAAGGAGGGAGGGAGATAGATATTGGAGAGGGAAGGAGAGAGAGATGGACATGTAGAGACATAGTTCTTGAGCTCAAGGAAGATATTGTTAGATAAAGGGATGGAGATAGTGAGAGAGAGAGAGGTCTAGAGAATAAGAGATGAAAATGAGTGAGATAGATGAAATTCAACCTCTTGAGTACTAAAATTTGACCTCCTGATTACTGAAATTTGACATGCTGATTACTGAAATTTGACTAAGTCTAAAATTTTTAAGATCTTCCAAAAACTAGAATTTGCATTATAACTCTTAGAGATCTGAAACCACTTGTGAACCCCTAAACCTGCAAATGCACATGGACAACAAACATTGTTAGTGTTAGATCAAAATGCATGCAAAGAGTGAAGGATTCCCCATGAAATTCACCTATTTAAACTAATATTAGGAAATAAAGAACAAATTCAAATAACATGAAAATAAATCCTAATTTAGTCAATAGAATGATGATCTTATGGGGGAATTGGTGCCAATGAGATGTTTCAATTGGCCCTTTCCCAATTTCTATGTTGCAATGTGAGTTGATTGAATCAATGGTCAAATCTCCAAAGAGATTTTAGCATAGCCTTGTTACAATTTATGAAAATGATGGATGATTGAGTGCAATGGGCAAAATTAGCTCTCAATGCGAAGAGAGTAACTTTGCATATGAATTGTGGATGAAGATTGAGAGGAGAGGTCTCCAATTTATAGATTCAAATCTTGGAAGAGATAGTGGAAATAAGCAATGTGGGACAAAAGATAATCCAATGGCATTGTGCCACTTGTCCAAATGTGATTGCATGAGGAATGTGCAAGTTTTGGCCAATGTGCCAATAAATGCAATTAGGTGGCATTTCAAATTGTAGACATGGAAAATGAACAAATTCATTTTAGTACACCTGATCCTGATTTACTAACAACGTTTCCTCTCAGATCAAATTCTCAGCATTTCACCACTTTCTATCCCTTAATTCGATAAATCATTATTAAGTGTATCACCTCCTTTGATTAAATTAATCAGTTTAATTTAATTAACCCTAAATTGCTGTTTAATTAAATAAATCATTTTATTTAATTAAAATATCTAAAGTCCTATTAAATTAAACCTTGTTTTATTTAATCTAACACATTCCTTCTTTATTAAATAAATCAAATCATTTATTTGATAAATCATTTCCTCTCAATTTTTGACTTAAATCAGTTCACAAATTTAAGTCTAAAATGGTCACATCACTTAATTCTTCATTAATTTAATCAAATCCATGATTAACTTAATCCCTCTCACTAAAATTCTCTAGAGAATGCAACTTGCATAATAAATCAATTACTTTGATTTATAAATTCTCCTATTTTCCCTCACAAAGCATCAAAAAGGGAATATTCCTCTTTTGAATTCAAAAAGTCCAAGTGGATTTGGTCCTTCCAATAAGGCATTAAAAGCCTCTTACATTTCCTTGACCTTGAGCCAAGTGACATTAACTTCATTCCTTTTCCCTCTTCAACATATCATTTCTCAAGTTTGAAATGCCACCTAATGGCATTTATTGGCACATTGGCCAAAACTTGCACATTCCTCATCCAATCACATGTGGACAAGTGGCACAATGCCATTTGATGATCTTTTATCCCACATTGCTCAATCTTGCTCATTCTTCCAAGATTTGAATCTATAAATTGGAGACTCTTCTCCTCAATCTTCATCCACAACTCATATGCAAAGTTACTCTCCCCACATTGAGAGCTAATTTTGCCAATTTCATCCAATCATCCACTATATTTAAGGTTTTGTAACAAGGTTATGCTCAAATCTCTTTGGAGATATGACCATTTCTCTCACTCAATCAAGCATTTGCAATTAGGAATTGGGAAAGGGCCAATTGCAACATATCATTGGCACCAATTCCCCCATAAGATCTTTAACTTATTTGCTTAATTATGATTTAGTTTAAGTTTCTTACTTCATGTTCTTCATTTTTCCTAATCTTAGCTTAATAGGTGGATTTCATGGGGAATCCTTCAATATTTACATGCATATTTGATCTAACACTAACAATGTTTGACTTCTTTGTACATTTGCAGGTTTAGGGGTTCACATTTTGGTGCTAGAATGAGGGCTTGATCACATTTGACACGTTTTTCTTTCAAATTTTTGCGGTTTTTCACGTTTTTTGGTCATACACAGGAAACTGCACCACGCATCAAACATGTGACACTCTATTGCACCGCAGAATCATATGCAGCACTATATTGTATTGCACCTCCCGAAGTCTGCAGCACCATATAACACTGCAACTGCTTCTCGTGCTTCAAATTTGAAAATTTTCCAAACACCGCCGCTTTCAAACTCCACCGCGTGTAATACTATGCCGCACCCGCGGTCTCTGTTTCTGCAGAGCACCGCAGCCAGTCGACCACGCGGTGTTGTATAGCACCACATCTATTTTTAAGCAGCATTGCACCCGCTAAGAAGCACCGCATTTGCTAAACTTCGCCGCGGGATCAGTCTGGTTTTTAAAATTTGAATATATTTTTTTTAATATTAACCTGATTTGCTATTTTTTCCTTTTTTCACTCTCTGTTTTTCTATTATTTTGCAGGATGGAGGCAAAAGGAGAAGTTCAAAATCATGTTATCTTCACAAACCCAAAGTGTTTCTAAACACTAAAAGTGTTCTTTAACACTTCTTGAGAAAATTTGTTAAAATCTTTGGCCTTAGGAAAACTAATTTTACTTTGGGCTTAAAAAAATGTTCCAATTCTCTTTCATATATCATGTTCATGTTGTGCAAAGTGTTCCTAAACACTTGAGTGTTCTTCAACACTTCATAAGAAAATTTGTTAAAATCTTTGACCTTAGGATACTAAATTTTCATTGGGATTTAAAAAGAACAAACAAACTTTGTTTTCTAAGATTGCCAAGGGGTTAAAAATAATTTTAGGCAAATATACTAGAGTTGGTTTGAAAGGTAATAATTGAACAAGACAATTTCACACTTCATTTGGTGCTTTTAAAAAGAATTCATTATTGCTTTGGAGGTTAAAATGAACAAGTGTCTTTTATGTTTTGCAAACTTTTTCACAAATTAACATCACTAAAATGCGTATGCGCTTCTCTCGCGCTTTATAGCGATCTTGAGAATCAAAAGCATTTTAGTGATATTAACTTGTCAAAAAGATTGCCTCCACATTTGGATTTGGGCACTTAAAATTGAAGAAAACATGCGAGTGTGAGCATGACATATTGCGGAGGTTTTCCCCTTTGTTTTTCAATAAAGGTTGTGTAAACAACGGGATATGTTTGTTCGCTATTGTTTATCTTAGAGGACCTGCCTTGTGGGAAAAAGTAATCACCCAAGGGAACGACCCAACCGGGAACACGCTAAATCCAAGCGACTTCCAACCGGTATATAAGTGTGGATATTGCAACAAAGGCCAATATCACAAGGATTATTCCAACAAGATGGATAGCAATGGACTCTCGCCGATGTTGGATAATCCCCCATGAATGGAATGCCCGAATTAGAACCCCTTGTTTAGAAAAAGGCCAAAACCTTGTCTATCTTGTTGGTGCAAAAGGTCATGTCCTTTGAAGCCGCCCCACATAACATGCAGTCTTGTTGTGGAAATGGAAAGTATTCCATGGGAGATTCATGGGTACTAATGCTTGGTTGACCCGAATAAGTGAGTGCCGTGGAGGGGAGCCAGTGTGGTCAAGCATTTAGCCATTTGCACAAGATATGCGTAGCTGGATTTATCCAAGTGGGAACCCAACAAGGTATTGTCTCATCAACCTAGGAGTGTAAAAGTGCTTGGAAGAACACAATGCTTGATCTTGGAAACATTTGAAAAAATGAACATACACAGAAAACCTTGAAATTTCAAACACCTTGTGGGAAACAAATACCTATTGACAAACTTGCCCACTCTTGATTTCCCTAGGAATCACATTCCTAGAGGTTTCTAAGTGCACAAGTTCTACCATCATTTGTTTCCAATAAGGATAAACATAAGGAAACTTTTGCCCTATTTTCCTCGATTTCCACACAAAGGACCTTGTGGGATGAGAAAGAGAATGGGACACTAGACATATAGTTTGAAAACCTAAGCAAGAAAGTGTCTTGGATAAAAAGAACCTCATTTAACCAAGATAAAAAGACAAATTGGATTACACATGTGTTTTCTAACATGATTTCCCGCAAGATCAAAATCCCAAAGCCAAAGTTCAAGAAAGTGAGTCTAAAAATCCATGAGCAATGCCTTGAGATGCTCCTTGCAGTAAGGGAGAGACTTGTATACAATTTCTACAAAAAGGCCTCAAGGAACAATCCCGCATTATATGCGTTTTATTGCCAACAAAATCCCCAACTTTTTCAAAGGTTTGCATTTCTCCAATAGGAAGTCTACTGTGTTCTTCAATACTAAGGTTTTGTAGAAAGAGTCGTATCTAGGTTAATGTTCAAGATCAAAGTTGTCATTTCCATTCATTCCTCAATTAAATCAAGTCTCATTTCATCATCAAACCTTTTGAGAACTCTAGAATCAATCATCACGCTAAACTTAGAGGGCTAAATCAACATCATCATATCTTGGCTTAAACACACTTAGCCAACATATTCTTAAACCATTGAATAAATTTTCTTTGAGATAACACAACTTCTTAAAGTCTATTAGTTCTCAAACACATTGGCATAACACACTTTGTCAATTCATCCATTTGTGCAAGTTCTTTTAGGATAACACAACTTCCTAGGGAAAACAACTTCACAAAAATATTGTTTGACTTAATGCATCGAGTCAAATTATCACAATCAAATCAAATCAACAGCCCTTACAAAGTTTAGCACATACCTTCAAAAGTTCTCCAAAAGGTTTTACTCACTCATCCCATCCATTTAATCCATCACCATTATCACCATCTTTGATCTTTTAGCTTCCTTAGTTCTTCTCTTTTGGACCTAAAGGATTAGGATCGAACAAATCCCTATTTTTTTTTAATGGTCCAAACAAGATCTCAATACAAGAAGGACATGGAGAATATCAAAGAAATATCAACTTCTATGGACATGAGTCATTTAAACACCGAAGTGAACTTAGCGGGATCAAGCAATCCCTCAAGAAACTCTCCCTTATCATCACAAAATCCTCAAGAGGAGAGTCATCAAGAGGACAATACAAATGAAGACATGGGGATGACACCAAATGAAATCATGGAAATGGTTCAAAATCCAGAGAACCACAAGATTGTTAGTGCTATGTTCAAATACCTAAATACGATAGCGAGAGGAGGGGTAATGCCCCCTCCCGACCTTAACACAAGCACTAGTACAGATGCATCCCCATTGTCCAACATCAACCAAGAAGTACCAAGCACCACATCAGTCATCACACCAACCTCCCCAAATGTGAACAAGGGGAGTGCCATGATCCAAGAATTACAAAAGCACCATCTTGTGGCTAATAAAGAAGCAATCATCACCCCCACACCGGCTACATCTATTCCGGAAAACCCATCTCACCCGTATGTTCCACTCACATTTCATAACCCCGCTGGTTCATCCTCATTTCACACCACACTAGTTTATCAATTGAACATACAAACTGCCCCACCGCATGAGGAAGTTGGCTTGCTTGGAATGACAAAATCTATCAATCCTTTCTCTTTCCAAATAGGTGCATCATCCCTTCCCTCGCTTCCGTTCGCATTTGCATCACCTCTTGGAATAGGTCTTCCACCTTTGCCCATCAAAATTTTCGCTAATCCAAGTAATCCAACCACCACTTGGAACCCGCTTCTTTTTCCCATATCCTCACAACAAATCGCAACCACTCCTATCACCACGATTAATGCATCTATTGGTCCTCAAGTCTCCCAAAGCATGCCTCCTTAAGGACCAATTGTCTCAAACACCCCTCCAACAACCCAAATCACAATCACCACCACAATCCATCGACCTGCCACGATAGTTGGCATAATTCCTATTCCACCACCAATCCCACTGAAAGCCAACACAACAAATTCATTCACCACTCTAATCCAAACCTTCCAAAAGGAAAACCAACGAAGAGTACTCCAACAAAAGCAGCAAGCTCAAGCCTAAGCCCAAGTGCAAGCGCAAGCTCAAGCCTAAGCCCAAGTGCAAGCTCAAGCCCAAGCCCAAGTGCAAGCATAAGCTCAAACCCAAGCCCGAGCGCAAGCTCAAGCCCAAGCTCAAGCCCAAGTGCAAGCACAAGCTCAAGCTCAAGCCCAACAATAGGCACAAGCTCAATACCAAGCACAATTGCAAGCGATCCATCTACAAGCCTACCAACAAGCCCTGCAAGACTTTCAGGCACAACACCAAGCTAAACAACAAGCTTTATTGGAACAACAGTAGCTTGACCAACAACAAGCATTGTTGGCACAATAGCAGCTAGACCAACAACAAGTATTACAAGCTCAACAACAGATTGACCAACAAGAGGCTTCATGGGAACAATAGCAGATGGACCAACAACAAGCGCTATTGGAACAACAACAACAAGATCAACAACAGGCGTTGTTGGCACAAATGTAGGCTTACCAACAAGCCTTAAACGCACAACCAAGCTCACAATAAACACCAACCAGTACTCTCCCCACCCATCAAACACCTCCAACACCTCACCACTCATTCATCCTACCCCCCGACCCAAGCAAGGATGTCGCAACACAAATCAAACTGCTTTCACAACAGGTGTTGGACTTGCAAGCAGGAAAAACCACAAGGACACCAGGCAACTTGTGCCCTTATCCGTTCAATAGAAGTCTCACCATGGTACCGTTCCCAAAGGGATTTGAGATCCCCAAATTTGATAAATACAATGGAATGGGAAACCCTAAAAACCACGTCAGGGAATTTTAGGTGCACTGCATGGAAGTCGCATATGATGACATGTATCTAATGCAGCTCTTCCCTTGAAGCCTGACTGGTCCAGCTATGGAATGGTTTTCTCACCTACCCACGGGCATTAAAACATTCGAGGAAATAGTGGAGGCTTTCCTTAAAAATTACGCTTTTAATATGGGTGCGGACGTTAGTTTAGAAGAACTATCGGCACTCAAACAAAGAAAAGGAGAGCTATTCGCATCCTTCTTGAAAAGATGGCGATCCAAGGCCAATCAGAGTAAGTGGACCATGCCAGAGGAACAACAAGTTTGCACCATCATAGCAAATCTAGATGAAAACTTGGTGTTCTACCTAAAAATGTAGTGCATCACGTCTTATGATCAACTGATTCCAAAGGCGCTCAACATCGAAAGAGCCCTTATTGCGCGAGGAGGCACACCAACATTCACTCCATCGCAGGATAACCACTCATCTAACAAATACAATGATAAACCTCGAACATGGTCAAGGAACAAAAATATCACGAATGATGGTGTGGTCGACGCTAAGGTAGTCATCAGTGCTCCTAAGCAAAATACCCAAAATCATCATCAACCGCAAAATCATAATCACAACAATGTGTAGACTAGTGCGGTAGTAGCATAGTCACAACCACCTTCTACCAGTCAAGTCAACAATGTGGGTAATCAAGGAGGACCACCTCCCCGCAATAAGTTTCCCTCCAAGAGGAAGTTCACAGCCCTTGGCGAATCGATTGAGTCTATCATGAAGAAACTGGTCAAAGAGAACCTAATCAAGATCTCTAACTCTACACAATACACGGAGCCCATGACCAAACCACCGTGGTACAATGAGAATCTCTTGTGTGAATTTCACAAAGTCAAAGGACACACCACCACCAACTGCATGAGACTCAAAAATATCATCCAAGACCTTATTGAGGATAAGGTCATCAACATCGAGCAGATGGCCGGAAACCAAGACCTGAAAATCTACACGAATCCGATGCCGAATCATAACCAAGGAAATAATTAGGGAAATAACAAAGGGAATAACAAGGGTAAACAAAAGTATGCTAGTGCTAATCTAGTATACGAGGAGATAGTCAGATGTGTCAACGAGATGGTTACTGTCATAAATATCAAGGGAGCCAACAATGACTGTGTAGTCACCACACGAGGCATAAAGGTTACCATTGCTGGGGCACCTACTAAGACCCCCATTACCAACACAAAGGCCATCCCCTATGATTACAATGTAATTGACCAGCTGAAAATAACACCCACGCAAATTTCCATCATGGAATTACTAAAAATCTCTGCCGCCCATAGATAGATCCTGGATGAAGCATTAGTTGCATCTACCGTTGCTGCCACCCTCGACACAGAGCAATTTCAGGCTATGGTGGGTAACATCATTACCCCAAATCTCATCACATTTTCGAACCAAAATTTCCCCCCGCAACCATCTCATAACCGCGCACTCCACCTCCAAGTCCTAATCCATAAAAAGAAAGTCAAGAGAGTCCTAGTAGATGGTGGTGCAGGTCTTAATATTTGTTTGCTAAAACTCATAAAAAAATTGGGATTCACCGAGGATTCCATAAATAAGAACAAAAGCATCACAATAAGAGCATACGATGACCAAGAAAGAGTGTCTCAGGGCACTATCAAGATCCCCATCCAAGTGGGTCCAGCAACCATGGAAACAAACTGTCAAGTTCTTGACCTTGATCTACCATACAACATCCTCCTAGGGTGCCCATGGATACACGGAATGAAGGAAGTGGCCTCAACCTATCACCAGTGCATTAAGTTCTCATATCAAAATGAGGAGGTTACTATACATGGGGATATCGAACCTTTCACCTATTGCAAAAACTTGGAAGCCAAGTTTTACAAGATCCCTCAAGTACCTAAAAATGATGAAGGACCATCCACTTCATACATAGACCCAACTAATCTCACCTCCACTTCTGTGACAGAGACACCTGCCATCCCCGACATATCCGAGATCAAAAACATGATATAGGACAATGGATGCAGTGATTATAGAATGAAGAGAAATGCTTTTGTTGTAGGAGAGTTACCACAATCTCCTAGGTCACATGGGCAACCACAATTGAATCAAACACCTGACTGCACTAGAACGGAACCCTCTAGATTTCATAGTTGGGGGGATCTCAGTTGGGAGAATGTGGATGAGGAGGACATCACAAACACCTTGTACCAAGATGAAAGACCCACTCCCACCCTACCCATGGAGGAAACAAACAGAGGGTTACAAATGATGTTCAACATGGGTTATAACAGGAATGAAAGCCTAGGAAGAAACAATGATGGATGGTTGGAGCCCATCATGGTGGAAAGAAGGATGCGAAACATTGGCCTCGGCTATAATCCTCTGAGTATAATTGTACGTGGTAGAGGTATGCCCAAAAGAGCAGTTCGGTCCTCTTCTCAAGTAACAACAACAATCCCTAGACCACCTATTTGCTTAGGGATCCCAATCGACAATTACACCTTTGACGTTACCGATGTATGTGCTAGTAGTGATGACAAGGATACCATAGCAAGTCTCCTTGGGCTTTTTGAAGAGTCCACCTTGTTAATGATTAGTGCCTCGCCCACTGAGCCAAGCCAACGAACCCACCAAATCCACTTAGTATACCCTCAACTCATCGATCACGACCAACGGGAACTGCAAATTCTAGACTCATTCAAAAATGATGAGGCTCTCTCAGAATTCATGGGACTAAGGGATACAATCCCATGTAGAGATCACAAGGTTGGATTCAACATCACACTGGATAAACAAGCATACTATGGGGAGATGATTGAGTCCTTCAATCACAAAAGAAAAAGATCGAGAATAAGCTCGGAGTTATTGAGTGAAAACCACACTGTGGCACTCTCTAACCATAAAATAGTAAAAATAAAGGACGCATCCGATGGTGAAAACCTCCCCAAGGCACTAGAGGATGAAGGATTCAATATCCCCCCTACTGCTCTACACCAGGAGAAGTCAGCAGTATTGGCAGAACAAAGCAACCCTATCAACCTGGGAACATAAACAGAGCAACAAATCACATTCTACGCCCAAACACTTCAAACAGAGGAACAAGAACTATTGGCAGCATTCCTAAAGGAGAGAAAGGTAAATTTTACGTGGACCTATGCAGACATGCCAGGCTTGGACATTGAAGTGGTAGTGCATCATTTGGTCATTTACCCCGAAGCAAAACCAGTTAGACAAAAGCTAAGGAAGATGCACCCAAAAATAGCCTTGCTTGTAAAGATTGAGCTGCAGAAACTTCTGGATGTTGGCTTCATACGCCCAATCAACTATCCAGAATGGGTATCAAATCTCATACCAGTCTCAAAACCAAAAGGGGGCATCCACATCTGCACTAATTTCAGAGACCTAAACAAAGCATATCCCAAGGATGACTTTCCACTACCCACCATTGACATGATAGTGGATATGACGGTCGGACATGAGATGCTCTCCCTAATGGATGGCTTCTCGTGGTACAATCAAATAATCATTGCAAAAGAAGACCAACACAAGACAACATTCACATGTCCTTGGGGTACCTACTACTGGAACATAATGCCATTTGGGTTGAAAAATACAGGGGCTACATACCAAAGAACCATGACATTAATCTTCCACGACATGATCCATAAAATAGTCAAAGATTATGTAGACGACATACTAGCTAAATCAAAGAAGAGACAAGACCATATAGCAACTCTAAGTGCTATCTTTGATAGGCTCGAACAATATAAGGTTAGACTCAACCCGAAGAAGTGTGTCTTTGGGGTACAATCAGGAAAGCTGCTAGGATACATAGTTTCAATGAGGGGAATAGAGGTGGACCCTGCAAAGGTAAAAGCAATCCTTGAAATGGAAGCACCAAGAACGTTAAAACAACTAAGAGGATTGCAAGGTAGACTCCAGTCCATCCGGAGATTCATAGCATAATTGGCAGATAAACAGATTGCCTATTCACACCTACTTCACATGGGAGTAGCTTTCAGATGGGATGACAAATACAAGCAAGTATTCATAAAAATAAAAGAATATCTACCTACACCACCTGTGTTGATGCCACCAATTGTGGGGAAACCATTAATCCTATATATCTCTGCAACAACAGCCACCCTAGGGGCCCTTTTAGCCCAACATGATGAAAAAGGAACCGAGCGGGCTATCTACTACATCAGTAGAACAATGGTGGGACATGAGCTCAATTACACATCAATAGAAAAAGCTTGCCTAGCACTAGTATTTGTGGCTCAAAAATTCAGACACTACATGCTAGCGCACCAAATCAAATTGATTGCCAAAATAGACTCTCTAAAATACCTATTGTCAAAAGCAGCGCTTACATGTAGAATGGCTAAGTGGGTAATGATATTATCTGAACATGATATCGAATATGTAGAGCAAAAAGCCATAAAAGGACAAGTCATTGCAGATCAGCTAGTAGAAGCTCTCCTCTACATAGATAACCCACTCATATTAGAATTCCCAGATGAGTCCCTTTTTAACCTTGGTACAGCAGACCACTAGAAGTTATACTTTGATGGCTCTCACACACAACATGGATTAGGAGCTGGTGTGTTCTTCATCACGCCGTAAGGAGACTGCATACCTAGATCATACAAGCTAGCATTCCCTTGTACTAACAATATTGTAGAATATGAGCCTTTGACCATAGGTCTCAAGATTGCAGCACAGTGGCGAATCATGGCACTAAAAGTCTACGGGGACTCGCAACTTATCATCAACCAAGTCAATGGTGAATACCAAATGAAGGATGATAAACTCGCACCATACAAGAAGGTGGTATAAAGCCTCAAGGAATCTTTCATTGACATTACCTTTGAGTAGATACCAAGGACAAACAATAGAGCGGCCGATGCAATGGAAACAATTGGATCCTTACTAGACATCCCTCATAATGTCTCAAAACATGAATTCCTCGTAGAGCAGCTTCTCATACCCACATTCGAGGTACCAGAGTCAGAATATGCATGTGAACTCGTTGGTCCTGATGATCTTTGGTATCATGATATATACACCTACCTAAAGTTATGAATCCTCCCCACTGACATCACTCCAAACCTAAAACACACTTTTGTCAAAAGGACTTCACGATTCGTCATCCTAGGAGAGACCCTCTTCCGTAGGAGTATCGACGGAACCTTGCTACATTGTTTAAAACCCGAGGAAGCCTTGACTGCTCTAATTGAGGTACACAATGGCATGTGCGGGTCACACTCAAATGGTATGACCTTGGCTAAAATGTTGCTGAGAATAGGGTACTACTAGCCGACAATGGAAAAAGAGGCACACAACTTTGTCAGAAAATGCCTACAATATCAACGGCATGGAGACCTTATTCATGCACCAGCTCAAGAACTGCATCCCATTGTTACACCTTGGCCCTTTTCACAATGGGGGCTCGATCTCATTGGTAAAATATCACCCACCTCATCCAATGGCCATAAGTTCATAATCACCGCCACTGAATATTTCACAAAGTGGGTCGAAGCAATTCCCATGACCTATATCACGGGAAAACAAATATCCAAGTTCATCCTGAATTACCTCATTTGCCGATATGGTGTTCCCCAATCCATTATCTCTAATAATGGGATGCCCTTCAAAAATCAGGATGGCCGTGGTTTGTGTGAAAAATTCAAAATCCAACACCATTTTTCCATTCCATACTATCCACAAGGCAATGGCCAAGCAGAAGCTACAAATAAAACCATTTTGAAAATCCTCAAGAAAACAGTTAATGACTCTGGTCATGACTGGCATTTGTAGCTAAATCCTACCTTATGGGCCTACCACACTAGCATCCATATGCCAACAGGCGCCACCCCATTCTCTCTAGTCTATGGATCAGAAGCCATCCTCCCCATTGAGATCGAGCTCCCGTCGCTAAGGATATCACTACAAAACCTCATCACAAATGAGGAATACAGGGTCACAAGACTCAATGAGCTGGAATTACTAGATGAAAGGTGCATGGATGCCCTTAATCATCTACAAGTGTACCAGAATCGCCTAAAAATGAGCTACAACAAAAAGATCAGACAACGCACTTTCCAAGTTGGTGACCTCGTACTGAAAGAAAACCAAAAGAATGTGCCAAATCCGGATACAAAGGGAAAGTTTGAGCCCAACTGGTTGGGACCCTTTATCATCACTGCAAGCTACAAATCAGGGGCATATCAGTTGTCGACACTAGAAGGCGAGCCCCTGCAAGAGCCCATGAATAGTTCACACCTCAAAAAGTTTTATGCCTAAATCTTGCAAGGTATAGAACCAAAAATACAAAAACAATCAAAAAAAGTCTTGAAAAAATGGTTACCTTGATGAAAACCTGGCAAATAAGCATCTTGGTGACAACAACAAAAAAAAAAAATCCAAAAAAATCAAAAAAATGATTGAAAATAGTAAAAACAAAAAAAATTCGTCCTCTAGTGAAAACCACTTCGGTGGCGCTTTGGGCAAGTACCTTGGTGAAAACCTAGAAAATAGGCACCAAGTGTAAATAAAGCACCTTCCCCATCTACCAGGATCTGCATGACTCTTTCCATCACTCATTCATCCACTCATCTGCTCGCATCCATACCATAGCCTACGTTGGTGTCTACACCTTGTTCCACCATGGAATTACTTAGCATTTCTAAGGTCAGTTTGTCTTGCCTTTATCGAAGTAGTCTGTCGCACCACACTAGGGGCATTTTCTCACAACATCAGATTGGATTCGTGTATAGTCTCGTGATCTTTTTCAAAATTTCATCAGAAAAAACCAAAAACATTAAAAAATTCATCAAAAAATCCAAAAACATCCAAATCATCAAAATCCCAAAACATGTCAAAATATCGAAAAATCTTCAAAAATTCATCATTAAGTCTTGTCAGTCTTTCACCTTGTCAAACTACATCATCTTTGAGCTTGAATGTAGGCAAGGTTGATCTTTGATCATCCCTCGAGACAGTTAGGGTCAGTCCTTAGGCGTCCATCGCATTGGCAATCCGTTTGCCCACTTAATCTGCATCTTAAGACAGTCCTTTAAGTAATAAAATGGCAATCGGTTTGTCCATCTTATCATCAAGTCAGTTGTCATCCGTTGAACTATGTGGTCTCTACGTGTATAGCGTAGGCAAGACTCATCTATGGATCAGCTCTCGAGACCCCTAGGATAGGTCTCTAAGTTAGTCTATTCGTCGTAAATCCTGAAAATACCAAAAACATTGAAAAATCTTGAAAATACCAAAAACAGCCTTAGAATATTTGAAAATCCAAAATGGTGCATCCATTTCATCTCGCTTTTACCCGTGATTGTCCCACTCATAATAAATCAATCGCTGCCTTCACCCTTTGGTAAGTCAGTCAGAAGCAAGTTTAGCAGGTTCCAAAGTGAATGCTTAATCGTCAAAGTCTTAAGCCTAAGTCAGTAAGCAAGCAAGTTGGTCAACTCAGAGTATCAATAGCTTATCACCCAAATCAGTCCCATCAAAACCCTGATCACTACATGTCCTAGGATGAAGCTTTCCCACAATGGACATAAGCATTAGGTACCCCAGAGTAGTTTAGCTTTGGCTAGCGGTACGAAGAACATTGGCTTGTTTGTTTACTTTATTTGGTCTTTTTGACTTATCTTATTTTGCGCTCATTCCAAGGACCTCTCGATGATGCCTAAACAAAACAGGTTTAGAGAGAAAGGAATGGAGCAATGATCATTATCTTTTATCTGCTATGCTTATGGGATACACTTGTAAAATAACTTAGTTATGCATATTTTGTTTGATTTGTAGGGAGGATATTTTAAGTATCTTGTTGACCACATAGGAAAGCTTGCTTTTCTGTGTCTTGGTCTGAGATATTTAGAATGTCTAAACTACATCCTGAATAAAGTATGAATGCTAAATGTGAACAAGAATACTCCTATCCAATTTTCAAGTCAAAGTCCATCACACTAGGTACCACGCCATCCTGGTTCTTAATACCTTGATGCATCATACCTATGTGTGTTATCAAACATAACGCAATTGACCCTTTGAAAATCTTAATTCCTATATGCAAATGTAAAATCACCATCATCATCCTCACTAACTCATTAACTCTACAATTCTTCTATCTTTTTTCCACACTAACATGGTATTATAACAGTAATCAAAACATCGCTCATGCATACATCCTGCATCCACTAGTTAGTTAACATCAGAAGAGCATTATATCATATCAATATCTTAAGTTATGAGGAATAACAGACATCATACATCATCATTACACCATTACCATTACCATTACCATTTGCATCCATTACCATTATTAATACACATTACATCATTTAAAGCACGGAAAATACAAAAAGAAATGCATTCATTACATTGCATCACATAAACCATAAGGATAGAAACATCTCATAACATTGCATATTTGCATTCACACATTTGCATGCACATCATAAAAAGGGGCGAATCATCTTATATATATCATCAAAAAATCACTGTTATAATACAAAATCGGATCAGGTGTCCATTGGATACATAATACAATAAGGCCAAAATACTGCAGCCTATATGTCAAAAATGAAGCAAAATTGTCCTGTGATCAAAAAGGAGGCAGGCCCTACCGGTTGCTACCCTCCCCATCCTGTCTCTCACCGTGTGCCTCTGTCGGCCGCCTCCCCATCTGCTACGAAAATTTTGGCACTCTGCTGCCTGATGGTACTACCTGCTGGTAATGATGTTGATAATACTTGGCCTCTCTAATAGCCTCTCTATAATCTCGAATATCAATTGATCAGGCCCGAGATGAGGACGCTACACTCTCTAACTGCTGCTACTGGCCTATCTCCTAATCCCTCTCGGATCGTGCCTGGTCCCTCTCAGTAGTCAAAACCTGTATCTGCCCCTGTAGCTACTGAATCAGTGCATCTCGATGGTTGGGCTGCCCTGCTGGCTGTCCTGCCAGCTATCTTGCTGGCTGATGCTGAGGATCTACCCTCGACTGACCATCCTGATCTCCTGCTCAGATAGGTGACTGTTGAGCCTCGCCCCTAGGAGGTGTCTAATGAGGAGGTGCCCCACCTCGTCCTCTGCCTCGCCCCCTGCCACCTGCCCGACCCCTGCGTCTGCGCCGTGGGGCAACCGCGTCTGGAACTGTCAATCTAGGAGGAGGCCTGAACCATGCCCTGTAAGCTATGGTGACTCTTGCATCTACCGGCCCCTAATCATATGGCCATGGCCGGGCCACTAACTACCTAAACAAGGACACTGCCTCGTCTGCTGGGATGGGTTGGCCCCATGCTGTCTCCCTAGTAGTGTGTGCGAAGATGGCCACATACTGATCATCTGGCCTGTCCTGTACCTCCCTGAACTGGCAAGCAACCCTGTCTAGAAGATATCTCTCAATCATCATATGCTCTCGGCCTTGCATCAGCCTGTCTTGTCGAGCGAAGAAGAGCTGTTGATCATCATCTATCCATGAACCAATACCCATCCATGATCTCCAAATGAACTCTCTCATCTCATCGAGAACTCATCGCCAATACGAAATACCACCTGCACTGGTAAAGGAAAAATGCATCAAAGCTCCGCCATACCACCAAACAAGGGGGTCATCTGCCTCTAAAGGAACTGGGGTAATGTCTAGACAAAGCATTGAGATCCTTTCCCATCCCCACACGTGCATCAAGGTGCCTCCTACCCCAATGGACCTACTATCCATATAAACAAAATCATCAAGGTCTCTATAAAGGGATGCCAATAGTACCGGTCCCCAGGCGAAGCACTCCCTCTGATGGACCATCTGATCCCATGTAAGTCCCCATCCTGGATTGAAACATCGGCCCTGCTGATCAGGTACCACAAGGCCTGAGATAATTGCAGCAATGATCAATCGGTATGTGTGCACGCGGTCATGATATATCTCCAGATCAATCTGACCATCGCAGAACTCAATGATGTCCATCTGCATCACCCCGTAGTAGGCCTTTCTGCCGGCATTTGGATCATAAATAACTCAATTCCCATGAATGGGCAAGCGAAGGATGCACCATACATCCTCAAGTGTGATGGTGGCCTCGCTGGTAAGAAGATGAAATGAAGAGGTCTCACTGTGCCATCGCTCTGCCAGGGCGGTAAGCATGCCTAGGTGAGCTCGAACAGGAGGGGCATACGTAATGTACCAAAGGCCAATAGCACCAAGGTGCTCCTAGACCAACTCAAGCATAGCCACTAATCTACTAAGTACCGGCCATCAGTGCTCCCATGAATAGAGTACGTCAGGCTCCTCCTGCACAGGAAAAGCAGTCGCGTCAGAAAAATAAAGTTTCAAAGTTCAAATCTGCCTTAAACTGGCAAATGCGGAATTGTTTGCAGGTGCGACGCAATTTGGAAAGTTCCAAATTGCACCACCGTGATGAAGTTTGTCATTTTGCCAATTATAAAGTGACCCACACGGTGCACTTTTCATATGCGGTCCTATTTGGTGCAGACCCTAAATTCCTAACTGAGCCACATAGTGAAGAATGGACATGCGACAGACTTTGAAATAACTAAATGCAAAATTGCAAACTGGCCCGCGTGGGGCATTTCACATATGCAGTGCAATACAACACCATGCAGTCGCAATAAGACACTTTCAGTGGTGCCATATGGCACCACATAGTTTGAACCGAACCCTAACCCTATTTAATGCACGAAAAATGATAAAATTAAAAGGTAAAAAAGAGTATATACCACGGGTTCTATGCCTACTGGCCATTGATGTGTCCAAACCCTCTCCGTCATGTGCCTGGGAAGCTATCGTTGCGCCATTTGCACTCAAACTCAGAGCTAAAAGTTAAAATTTTCTAAAGGCTAAGATTGCAAAATGAATTGAAAATGACCCCTCGCGGTCTATTTAAGCCTAAAAAATTAGGGTTTTTTGACCTAATGTGGCCTCCCAGCTTAGGTTTTGGTCCCCTGAACCTGTTTTCATCTAACTGAGAGTTGTTTTGCGTCCCTTCTGGCATTTTAAGCTGTTTTCTGGCATTCCGGGGCATTTTTGGCCTATCAGGCCCCTTGTTATCTTTTTTTGCGAGATCACCCAAAAATTCAAATTTTTTGTCTGATCTCTTGAGGGGGCAATATCCAATAGTATCCCTTTGCTGAGACAGCAGTGGGGCATCTAAAGATTTTCAAAAAAATCCGGACCTTGTTTGATCGCAGCAGTTTATTCTTTGAATCAAAGCAACAAGTACATTGCTTCAAAGAGGGGCAAAATGTAGACATGGAAAATGAACAAATTCATTTTGGCACACCTAATCCCGATTTACTAACAACGTTTCCTCTTAGATCAAATTCTCAGCATTTCACCACTTTCTATCCCTTAATTCGATAAATCATTATTAAGTGTATCACCTCCTTTGATTAAATTAATCAATTTAATTTAATTAACCCTACATTGTTGTTTAATTAAATAAATCATTTTATTTAATTAAAATCTCTAAAGTCCTCCTATTAAATTAAACCTTGTTTTATTTAATCTAACACATTCTTTCTTTATTAAATAAATAAAATCATTTATTTGATAAATCATTTCCTCTCAATTTTTGACTTAAATCAATTCACAAATTTAAGTCTAAAATGGTCACATCACCTAATTCTTCATTAATTTAATCAAATCCATGATTAACTTAATCCCTCTCACTAAAATTCTCTAGAGAATGCAAATTGCACAATAAATCAATTACTTTAATTTATTAATTCTCCTATTTTCCCTCACAAAACATCAAAAAGAGAATATTCTTCTTTTGAATTCAAAAAATCCAAGTGGACTTGGTCCTTCCAACAAGGCATTAAAAGCCTCTTACATGTCCTTGACCTTGAGCCAAGTGACATTAACTTCATTCCTTTTCCCTCTTCAACATGTCATTTCTCAAGTTTGAAATGTCACCTAATGACATTTATTGGCACATTGGCCAAAACTTGCACATTCCTCATCCAATCACATGTGGACAAGTGGCACAATGCCATTTGATGATTTTTTATCCCACATTTCTCAATCTTGCTCATTCTTCCAAGATTTGAATCTATAAATTAAAGACTCTTCTGCTCAATCTTCATCCACAACTCATATGCAAAGTTACTCTCTCCACATTGAGAGCTAATTTTGCCAATTTCATCCAATCATCCACTATATTTGAGGTTTTGTAACAAAGTTATGCTCAAATCTCTTTGGAGATTTGACCATTTCTCTCACTCAATCAAGCATTTGCAATTAGAAATTGGGAAAGGGCCAATTGCAACATATCATTGGCACCAATTCCCCCATAAGATCTTTAACTTATTTGCTTAATTATGATTTAGTTTAAGTTTCTTACTTCATGTTCTTCATTTTTCCTAATCTTAGCTTAATAGGTGGATTTCAAGGGGAATCCTTCAATCTTTACATGCATATTTGATCTAACACTAACAATGTTTGACTTCTTTGTGCATTTGTAGGTTTAGGGGTTCACACAAATTTGAGAAATGACATGTTGAAGAGGGAAAGGGAACGAAGTTAACGTTACTTGGCTCAAGGTCAAGGACATGTAAGAGATATTGAATGCCTTGTTGGAAGGACCAAGTCCACTTGGCCTTTTTGATTTCAAATGAAGGAATATTCCCTTTTGATGCTTTGTGAGGAAAAATAGAAGAATTAATAAATAAAAGTATTTGATTTATTGTGCAACTTGCATTCTTTAGAGATTTTTAGTGAAAGGGATTAAGTTAATCATGGATTTGATTAATTTAATGAAGAATTAGGTGATGTGACAATTTTAGACTTAGATTTATGAGTTAATTTAAGTCAAAAATTGAGAGGAAATGATTTATCAAATAAATGATTTGATTTATTTAATCAAGAAGGAATATGTTAGATTAAATCAAATAAGGTTTAATTTATTTAATTTAATAGGAGGACTTTAGAGATTTTAATTAAATAAAATGATTTATTTAATTAAACAGACATGCAATGGTTTATTAAATTAATTGATTAATTTAATCTTTGAAATAGGACTTAATCCAATAAATAGTGATTTATTGAATTAAAAGATAGAAAGTGATGAAATGTTGAGAATGTGATTTGAGAAGAAGCGTTGTTAGTAATCGAGATCAGGTCTGCCAAAACGAACTTGTACATTTTCTATGTCTACACCACTAAAGCAAAAATCTAGTTCTGTGCAAAGCAGGTCATTTGGCGCACGCCAAATTTGATGAGTCATTTGCCGCTCGCCAAAAGGCCTGCTTTAGACATGTTAATTAACAAGATTTGCTAAATTTTCTCATATTTTTTACCGTGCTCCCCATCTCATTTGCACATCTTTCAATGCAAGTTTATAAAAAAAATCGTGATAGCGTTAACCTCTATCTCAGCTATCTAAATATATAAAAAAAAATTCATTTTGATTTAGTTAAGATTTTGATCCATGGCTTCTATTGTAAATGCCTTCGTTTTTGGTCAAAAACCAACATGTGCTAGGTTTAGGATAGATTTTTACATGTTCATCGGAATGTGAAAAAAATTATATTTTTTGAAACTAGACTCCATTCTACACATGATGAAAAAAAAAAATCAATTTTCGATTAGTTTACAAAAAATTTGGGTGGGAGCACACTCAAATTTTAGTTTTTCAGGATGTGTCCACTTTGAAAATTCATAAAATACTCTATATATTCATTAAAAAAATTATCCGAAAGAAGGAGGATAAACTACATGGTGGTAGCTAATTTCTCACCATTGGGATTTTTGAAATTCTAAAAAAAAGTTAACCAAAAAGGGGGGAGCCCTCAGGCGCTATGCTATTTTTTTGATAAAAATAAGACCTATTTTGGGCCCCCCATTTTTGAGACCCTTAATCTTCATTAATTTCAAAAAAAATAGTAGCTTAGAAACTAGACTCGGAGCACTTCAACTTTTGTTCTTGCCGCATTTTGAAATTTTGAGCGTAACTATCTTCATTTTATTGTGTAAATCAGAATTTCCTGATTTCAAAAAAAAAAGGGCATCTTAAGAGCCAAAATTGTGTCACAGATTGGTGCACTTACCCATA
Organism: Sequoiadendron giganteum; assembly: GCA_007115665.2. NCBI lineage: Eukaryota > Viridiplantae > Streptophyta > Pinopsida > Cupressales > Cupressaceae > Sequoiadendron > Sequoiadendron giganteum. The sequence goes on from CM021109.1 coordinate 247,528,300, forward strand.
TTTATAATTATATATACATTTAATATATACATATATTTTAAATAGGTTCAATTGAGAAATTGAATTAAACAATAGTATCTAGTTTCTTTATTGTCTGTAAATGAAAATTGTATTAAGTTGGTTTGTTTCAAGCAATGTATTATTTTTTACTTGAATTGGAAATTGGATTTAGGAAATCCTAATGGTAGTTTTATTTCCTGTCTGAATTGCCTTTTTGATTATGATTTCCTATGTTCATGTAAGTTGGGGAAATATGTTAGTTGTGTTTGTAAGTCTTCTAGATGATGTTATTTTATTGGGGGTTGTATGTTTTAGTTCAGCCATGTATTTCCCTTGGGTAGTGCACTTGGTTGTTATTCAGTTTAAACACCCGGTTACTATGAACGAGATGTGTTGCCTCTTGTATTTTGGCTAGGAATTTGATATCTGTTTTTGCACTATGTTTACCCTTGGATGATGGATTAGATCCTTGTGTTGTCAGTAGGGAAGTGGCTTTTGTTAGGGGCCAGAACCCTAAAGAGGTAACCTAGGTAACCTATCAAAAGTAGTTAATCAAGTGAAAACTATAATTTTTAAGTAATTAGGGGTTTCGGGTAGCATCTCATATTAATTCAAATAAGTTATCCTCGCTCATGGCTCAAGTGCTCATTTGGGTTTGGGATGAGTGGGAAGGCCTGGAATGGCAAAGATCAACTTCCTTGTTCCTTCAAAAGGTATGTTGACCCCACATGAGTGAGAATGGGAGCTGGAGATCGGTTGAAATTACCAGGGTTTAACCAGGAGGGGGGATGATAACCTACGAAGATCTGCATCGGGTAACCCATGTCGAGCTTGTGTGATGACACTCCTCCTATGACAACAGTTTGTATGGTTTAGTTGGTGTATTTGATTATTTTACTCTAGAAGCAATGTAACCTTTATGTTGAGGTTTGTACTTGTTTAGTTTAGTCATGATTTTACTATGTCTAAAGGTTGTTGGTTTTGCCTAGGAAGCCTTTTTACTATCTCCTAGAAAAAGGGGTGGGCTTTCGGGTACCACTTGGTTGGGTGGAATGTGCACCTTACACCATTGGGTTTCCACTTCATGTTCATGATGGCAGGATCTTCCAGATTGGAGAGCTCATGTGTTCCTATTGCTTGTATTATATCATATGTTTCATTGCATCAGTTGGATACTTTGTATATGTACTACTCCTCATTTGTGTTCGAGGAGGATTCTTGTATAATTATAATTGTAACATCATTGTATAATCTTCCTCATTTTGGAAATGAGTCTTGTAACTATTATTTGGAATGAATGTAATCTATGGATGATTCTTAAATAAACTTTATATCTTATGGAATGTATTTAATGTATTGGATTTATGTTCTTTAATTCATGAGTATTGTTTTATATGCTATGGTTTAATTTAATTTTTATGTTGTGGGATTCAAATGTAAGCATTACAGTGTACCTTAGAGGATGTATCTGTTAGAGTAGTTCACTTTACTTGTTATTAATTACACTTTAAAACAAAATTGTTACACTTTTGTTGTATTTGCATCATCCTCTAGCGTTACACGGTGGGGCGTTACAATTGATTTGATCCTCACAACGATTCAATTGATTGCTAAATTTGAATTGTGGATTGTCAAAACGAACCAATAAAATAGTAGTATGTCAATGGATTTTTATGACCAAATGAACAACAAAATATTAACATGCAAGTGGATATTACAAATGGGAAGGAAACCCTCCTATTTATAGATTTTAAGTGAGAAAAATGGAGAGCTAGGATGAATTGGTTAATGGAGGGTTGGCATTGAGGGAGAGAAAGTGTGGGGATTAATGGCTTAGCCTTGTAACAAGTGTCACAAGGGAGTGTAGGAGTTGAGAAAATACAACTTCACAAAACCCTAAAGATCACTTGCATGCAAATAACCTATCACAAAAGAAGAGATGGAGACAAACAAGCAAGGGTTCTCTGAAAATTGAAAATGTATATATCAGAGAGAATGAGAGAATGAATTGATATGAAATACAATGGAATCAATCCTTATAAAAAGAGATCATGCAAACCCTTAAAAAACCCTAATAGGAAAAACCCTAAAAGATGCCCTAATAGGAAAATATTTAATAATTAATATAATTCTTAAATGTCACTTTATGCAAACTAAAGTGAAATCTTAAAAAAGGAATAAAGGTAACTTAATCAACATAATTAAGTTAAAACCTTTACTCTAACACCCCCCCTTAAGATGAGCAACAGTGCAGCTACAAACAAATGCAAGAAAGCAAAGGTAACTACAATGCAAGAAGGCAAACATGGGTCCCCACAACTAGGCCAGATCAGGTACCCAAATACAACCAAATCTCTGTAAAGTGGAGAAATAGAGAAAACCTCATGGGAAAAAGTTCTACTCCAAAAAGAGATGCAAAAAGCCAAGAAGAACATCACTGAAGCAGAAGAAGCTGCAAACAACTGTCGAAAGATGACTGCTATGGTGTTGAAGAACCTTCGCTGAAGATAGGATGATCAAGATCAAGAAAACACAATCTGCATAAGTGCCCATACAACACTACTCGAATTAGATGGAAAACAAAGGCAAACACCTGGAACGAAGATACAGATGGCACAAGAACCAATAGTCTGAAACACTGATCAACTGAGAATGAAAGATCTCTTCCAAAGAAAAACCAAGGAAGTATAAGCACGAATAGTATAATACCCCCCCATAATGCTGAACTGGGAGAGCTTGATAAATCCACTGAAATGGTGTGTAACACCCTGTAGTGCATGAAGAAAAAGATACAACATCTGAAAGTACACAAGAAAACACCTACAACTGAAAAAGTGGTGTGCAAAACAAAGCATACATGCATGAGGCTAGAATCATATGGATCCACTATCGTCGTGGAGGGACACTCACCGAACAAAGATGTGATGGCAAAACAAAGGCAAACTACACAACCCCTCATGACACTTTATAATAATAGTGCGAGTACAAAATATGACACAACCTTATGTGCAAAATCCCCAAAAATGCATGTATAATAGTGTGGCACTTTATCTCAGTGTGTTTACATAAAATATTGCTTACAAATGATGCTCAAAATGTTCAAAAATGACAAAGCTGGAAATGCATGAAGAACAGCCAAAAATAAAGCATCCCATGCAAACAAAAAGTTTCCAAGAGCAAATATGTCCAGGTAATCCACCAGAGTGTGAAAACACAAATAACTGAATAAAATATACCTAGTGTAAAATCTAAAAAAAATTGCATTGATGAAACTTAAGAGCTCTGAAATATGGTTCCAACATCGTTGAGATTGCGAAAAACGGAGAAACTGATCAAAAGTTATGAGCTTGAGACTAAAAATAGCCCCTTTATCTTCAACTGGCTATAGAATGCACTAATAGAAGAATGAAGTGATGAAACCCACACCACTAAAAAGATGAGAAAACCAGCTTTCCGACGATATCTCGTTTGCCAAGAAACGATATTGTATGCCCAAGTTATGGCCTCTAGAAGAAAACAGCTCCAAAGAGGGAAAAAGCCAGCGCTGGGTTAAATTTGACGGTCATATGGCCGTCACAGCAAAAAAACTGGCTTAAATTTGACGGCCAAATGGTCGTCACCGTAAATGCACAATTTGGCTTATTTTGAAAATAAATGTTTTTTATATTAAAAAAAACATGTTTATTTTTTTTTTAAATCATTAAAAACATTTTTTATTTGAAAAAAAACTTAAAAAAAAAAACATGGCAGGGTCCGCATGGGGCTGCCGCCTACCAATGTGGCAGGGCAGTACCCATGTGGTACCAGCCGCTGCAGGGGGAGCAACGCCCAAGGGGCCACCGCCTGCCATAATGACAGGCGGCAGTACCCTTGGGTATCGTCCCTGTCTGCGTAGGTGGATCCGCAGGCCTAAGCACGCCTTAAAAAGGCTTTTCTTAAATTTGCTTTTTTTTTAATTTTTTTGAAAAATAAAAAATTTTTACAATGAAATTTTTTGCATAAATAATATTTTTCTGACTAATTTTTTTTTCCGAAAAGATGCGGAAAAAATTCCGAAAAAAATATTACCAGGTAGGCGGATGGTCGTACGACCGTACCAGCAATTTTTTTTTGCCTCAAATTTTGACTTTGTTCAAAATAGATGAATGAACAACCGATTTAGGGGTTTTGGACCACTGTGAAAGCAATGACGAGGTCCGTTTGAGTTGAAAATGCTTCAAAATTGTAGGTATGCCCTGGATCAAAAAAAAAAACCCAAAACCCTTGAAGCTCCAAAAATCTTCAAAACAAGAACAAGAAGCAATAGGTCTGGAGCTCTGATACCATGTAGGAGTTGAAAAAATACAACTTCGCAAAACCCCGAAGATCACCTACATGCAAATAACCTGTCACAAAAGAAGAGATGGAGACAAACAAGCAAGGGTTCTCTGAAAACTGAAAAATGTATATATCAGAGAGAATGAGAGAATGAATTGATATGAAATACAATGGGATCAATCCTTATAAAAGGAGATCATGCAAACCCTAAATAAATCCTAATAGGAAAAACCCTAAAAGATGCCCTAATAGGAAAACATTTAATAATTAATATAATTATTAAATGTCACTTTATGCAAACTAAATTGAAATCTTAAAAAAGGAATAAAGGTAACTTAATCAACATAATTAAGTTAAAACCTTTACTCTAATAGGGAGGATTATGAAAATGACACGTGCCATAGGAAAGAGAGCTAGGTGTGTTGTAGGGTTGCTTGTGAATAAAACAAATAGAAGAATTTTGGAAAGACTAGGTGATGGTAAGATCCTCCAAACAGACAAGTTGAAGGAAATGGAAAGGGTAAGGCATCTACACGTGTGAACAACCAAGACTAGACAAGTCAAAGGGTGAGGTGATTTGTGCATGCTCACACATGTGTGAGCATTGAAGAAGGGGTTGGCACTTGTCAGATGATGACAAATTTAGATATTTTGAAGGTTTTATAGTTGGGGAAGGTATCAATGAATAATAATGAAAGATTAAGTAATTAAGATTTAAGAAGAATTTGGGAGTGGGGGGCTATGATTGAATTAATCAAATTAATCAACCTTAGAAAAATGTATGTAATTTAATTAATTATGAGGATGAATATTAATTAATTAAATAAAAAGGTATTTAATTAATTACAAAAGTATGAAAAATGAGATGAATTTCAAAAATAGCTAATTAAATATTTATTTAATTAATTATACAACTTGAATGTAAGTGACCCATTTTGGGGTGTCTACATCTTTACCCTTTTTAATGCAACATCGTGACTAGTAGAAGTGGTGTCATTTCAAAGAAAATAAAAAAATGTATTGGTTGGTTAGTTTGATCCTAATAAAATGCTACTTCTAAATGTGAGATGTTAAATAAGAAACTAATAATGCAAATGGGAAGAAGCAACAAGATAATAGGGCACCTCAATGATTAGCCTAAGAAAATGAACAATATGAAAGCAAGCTAAACAAATAGATTGTTGTTATACCTTCATGTTGTTGTCTCTTCCCTTGGTTGGCCCTTTGATGCTTCAAGAATTGTGTGCTCCTTGGATGGAAATGGATTTTGAATGGATGCAAGATGAATTGGTGATGCTAAATGCTATGGTAGATGAGAGCTTGAATGACAATTTTACAAGAGTTTTGTTGCAAAAAACTTGATTCCCTTAAAATGAGGGAATTGAAGGGGTATTTATAGGCTAATTGGAATTCTCTAGAGAATTCAACGGTTGGGATTGATCCAACAAAGATCAAGATGAAGGGCTATGGTGAGTTGAGAACTCACAAGCCCTCACATCTTGACATTTGGAAGGTGAGATGTCTTAGGGTGGAGTGATGTGGAAATAAGGTGGAAGGGAAGTACATAAGATGGATCTTGGAGGATGAGAAGATTCCTTGGAGGAATAAAAATGAATTAAAAATTCACAATGATTGGAAGAATCTAGTGGATAAGAAAGTGTCTCCAAAAAACTAGAGATTTGTCACATGTGGGTGATGTGACAAGTCCAAGGTTCTAGAAGCCCTTGGCACATGTGAAGTGACAAGTCAAGGCTTCTAGAATCTTGCATGGGGGATGGGGAAGACCTTGGAAAGATAAAAGTGAATTAAAAATTCACATGGGGAAGAGAGGAACCTTGAGAAAATAAATGTGAATTAAAAATTCACATGGGGAAGAGGGTCTAGGCTAAAAATGGTAAGTGGGAAGGTTGACCAGAAAAGGTAAGCCAAATGTGGCTAATGATTCTGATTAAGGTTGTGCAAACACAGAATTAGGATAATTAATGAAAGATTAGAGGCAAGTGGGAGATTATGGAGGATGTGACACTTAATCAATATTAAGTGGTGCACATCTTAATCACAGATTAATTAATTTAATCTGGATTAAAAGAGGGTTATGGAGAATGTGACAAGAAGAGAGAAAAGAGGAATTAAAAATTGGTTTTAATTCAAATGGTTAAATGACTAAATTAAATAATTTTGTCATGTTTATTTAATTTAGAGAAGACAAGGGGGTAAGGTAAAGTATTTAATTTATTTAATTATATACTTTAGGAACCTTAGGCAGAAAATGAAATAATGATTAAATAAATTATTTAATCATTATTAATGAAATAGATGAATAGAATAGATGATTTTGATCATATGGAAGTGATCAAATTTGGATGTCTACATTTTGCCCCTCTTCGAAGTATTGTTAGAATAACCGTGCTTCAAAGAAAAGAAAGTGCAGATGACTCTTTAGAGGAAATAATCGAGAATATGATGCCCCAGTGTGGGAAAGAGGATCTAAGACAAAATTAGTGGAGTAATGGATGGATATGCCCCAATCCAGGAAATTGGTGATTGCGGCTGAGAAAATTTGTAAATGTGAAGGGTATGCCCCCTCGAGAGGGTGACGAGGGAAAAAGAAGGGTCCTGAGCAACATCTCGATAAGAAGAAACGAATGGGATATTTGGAAAGAGGGTGAAAAATTAGGCAAGTTTTCTTTTTGAACGAAGTCAATCAGACAAATGGGGTGCAAATGGCAGCACCAGGAAGGGAAGGGATTAGTGAGAGGAATAAAACAGTAAATAAAAGGTAAAAATACCTTTTCAAATAGAAGGAAAGGCAACAAAACCCCCTATTAACGTGTTTTAATGCATTTTAAATGTTTTATCAAAAATGTAAAACATGGGTTTTGTGGACGGGAAAAAATTAGAAAATGGGTAGGCAGTGAAATTTTGAAAATGTGAATTTTTTTTGAAATTTGGGGGAGAGGAAATTCAGCCGTTAGAGTATACCCCCCTCCCGGAGTCCTACTCGGGCGGGTCCACCCGCAGGTGACTCCACCAGCCGGACGGGTTCGCCTCGGGGTAGGGTGGGTCCGCCCATGGCGCCAAGCGCCACCAACCGCGTGCAGCGCTACACCAACGGTGGTGTGGCCCCGACGGTACCCCCAGCCCGACGGGGCGGGCCCGCCTGCTGCCGTGGGTGGATCTGACCCCGTCCGAGGGTGGGTCCACCAAAAGCCCCGCTGCAGGCCGAGCAGGGAGCCCCGACAGTCGGAGGGCGTGTCGCCTTGCTACAGGGGGTAGATCCGCCCCATTGCAGGCCAAAGGGTGGGTTCGCCCTGGCAGTTCAAGGGCATGTCTGCCCCGTAGGTGGGAGGAAAGAGGGAGGGGGAAGAGGAAAGAAAGAAAGAGAAGAAAGAAAAAAGGAAGTGGGGGGAGGAGGAAGAAGAATTGGATGAATGGGGAATATGCAATCAGATGAAATGCGACATGAATGCTATTTGCCATCCGTAGAGAACTGATTTTTGCTATAACATAAGACATTGGGTGTCAGGGTATGTAAACCAAAATGGATTAGTGTCCAATGCATAAAACAAACACAACAGACAAGAAGGCTATCCCAACACCCCAAAGTCACGATGACTTTGGTTGGGCCAGGTATTGGAATAACCACAGGCACAAAAGGATGCCCCAACGTAACACAAGACCTCAGGGATCTTGGTGGGTACTATGTGGGACAACCAAGAAGACAAAACAAAGAAAATGAGCAAGATATGCCCCTATGTTGACTAGTCAAAGCACACCGTGATACAAGGGATCAAGGCGACCATGAAAAATGATGATAGGGAGCTCAAATGATAAACAAAATGTCAAAAACATCAAAAGATCACAATCAAGTTTGAAACGTCCTTTGTCATACGATCAAGATGATGGATGGGGTTGATGAGGTCTGTTAGGAAAGATACATCCTGTTGAGACCAAAGAGGGAGGATAGATTGGCTGATCGACATGACGCAGGATAGCAGAAACCGATTGGATCTTGGGATATAGATGACCGTTGTTTGATAAGAACTAGCTCAGATAGGGACATACTTGATGATAGAACAAGATGACATGACACAAGACTGAACCTAAAGACCTAGGGGCTCGAGGGTTGATCTTGCCTATGTGAAAGCATAGAGCCCTCGTAGTTTAGGGAAAGACCATGGTAAAAGTGGAAAGAGGATGATGAAGACAGAGGGTGGAGGGTAATGATCAGATGGAAAAAAAAATGCCCAGGGGGCGGACCAAATGATTGACCTTGTCTACGTGAAAGCGCAGGGGCCATGTAGCTCGACACAAGGCCAAATATAGATGATGGAAGAGACAAGATAGACAAAAGATAGAACCCTGAGGGTAGATCAAACGACTGACCTTGCCTATGTGAAAGTGCAGGGGCAACGTAGTTCGACAAGAGACCAACGACAAACAATAAATAAGGGATGATGAGATGACCAAGATAAATGGATAAAATGATGGAGTGGATATGATGAGGCAGGATAGGCCACAGGATTGGATAGAACGATGGTTGATATGTGTAAGATATGTAGGATGTGAAGCTCGGGGATGGGATAGGTAATTCAGATCATTAGAATATGAATTTGAGAGGTGAGACGATGGATAGATGAGTGATGAAGATGTGAGAAAGATGTGGTAAATAGATGGGAGGGATGAATGACGATGTGAATGGCATTGGGTTGCATGAGGGTAGTCTATAGCTAGATACCAATGACAAGGGATAATAGAGGGAAATTGATGGATGGATAAGAAGATGCTTGGGTAGGTGGATGGATGAGATGAAGATTGAGGGAATATTCTAAAGATGTGAGAAATAGATAGGAATGATGATAGTGAGATATCAAGTCATTAGATTGCATGAGGGTAGCCTATAGCTAGAGACCAATGACAAGGGACTATGAGATGGAAGGAAAATGGATGGATTGATAAAGATGGGGAGATAAAAATATTCTAGGATATATGGATAGAAGGATAAGGATTCAGAAAGATGACATGGATTATTGGGTAGATAAATGGATGAGGAGATAAGGATGAAAAGATGGAAAAGGAATTGTGGATGGGTAGATAGGAAGATAAGGATAGGGAGATGGATTGGATGTTTAGATAGATGAATGGGGAGATAAGGATGAAAGGATGAAAAAGACTATGGGATGAGAGGATGGGGAGATGGAGAAGATTACCTGGCGGAATGGATGGACGATGTCTCCAAGGACCCAATTGTAAATAAGGAGATGCCCCCACTCTATATGTGTCATGCATGATGAGGCACAAGGGATAGCAAGATGGGTGGATAAGGGAGTAATATGGGTAATGGAAGATAGATAGAGGTGGATAAGGAATATGATAGTGTATGGATGGGAATATATGCCAAGAGGTGTCCAAAGCATGTATATAGGTTTGCCCCTAAATTTATTAAGATCACAAGGAAGAGGGAGTAAGTGGGATAAATGGGATAGGATGGATAGGATGCAGAAGATAGGCAGATGTAGGAGATGGAGGAAAGGAATGCGTAAGTGGATGTTGCCCCCAATCGTTGAAGGAGACTAGATGAGGAATTTATGCATGATGCCTGTTTTCTAGGTTTTCATCATGGGACTTATCCAAGGCGCTTGTTTGCCAAGTTTTCACCATTGGACGAATGATTTTCTCTTTACTATTTTTTTATTTTTTTTTGTATGGTTTTGATTTTTTCTTCTTCTTTTTTTTTTTGTATTTTTTTTCTTTTTTATGATTTTTTTGCTGATTTTTTGGATTAGGATGTGGACAAAGATGGATAAAGATAGGGATATGGATATGTGGATTTTTAGAGGACAATTGATAAGGATAGGGATGAAGGACTCACACATCAAGTTCCATATGAAGTAATAAGAGCCCATGTTTGAAGTGACTATTCGGATGTTGGTACAACCTTATTAGACTGGATGGTTTATGCAAGAGGATGGATTAACGGAATTTGATGGGGCAGATAGAGAGGATAGTGGAGGGGATGTTGGAAAGTGTATGGATGTAATGATGGAGTGGATTGGTGATTAGGGAAGGTGTTCAGGACCAACATGGGCACATGTGATGGTGGGTGCAAAAAGATAGGTGGATGAATGGATGGAGAGTGTGACGATAATCGAGGCATTGGGATAGTGAATTTTGGGATGTAGGGACCCAAAATAGATTTAGGAGATGGAGGAGGTAAATGATTTTGTGGGGAAATAACAACTTTGGATGTCGTTATGGACTTTTCAATTGAAGGTATGGCACCTTTTTTCTTTGGGATTCACATGGTTTTTATTTTTGCTTCAGTGGGCCTTTGTGGCCTTTTGGATTGATTTGGATTTTGGACTCGATTTTTCTGTTCTTCAACATGTCTGTGGAAGGGGACATGAGGAGCTTTAGATTCATGTGGATGTTTGGATTTATGTATTGTTGCTTTGGTATCCAAAGTTCTTTTAGTAGCAAGGGGATAGATGCGAGGAGATGGATGATGGGGAGTGATGGAGGTAGGCATTTGATGAGGAAGTGTGGATGGATAATGTGTAGGTATGTGCCTTTGTTGATCCTGATTAGGAGTTATGAAGGTAGGATTTTTATGCTGTGTACGAGGGAGAGGAGGTGGATGAATAGGATAAGATGGAGGGGGTGATTTTGGGATGTAAGGACCCAAAATAGACTGTGTATATGGAGGATGTGTGGGTTTTGATGGAGGGATATAAGAACCCATAGTAGATGGAGGATTAGCAACAATGGATGGAGGGACATAAGGACCCAAAATGGATGGTTGTTTGTAGGTAGTATGATGGAGGAGGGGGGATGGAAGCATATGTATTGGTAGAATGATGGGAAGTACCTCTTGTGCCTTTAGAAGAGGATCGTTTAGGATGTACGAAGGTTGTAGCAACATTTTTAGAGTGCTAGTTTTGGGAGATATATCCAAGACCATGTGTGCCTGGATATCCTTTGACTTGAATGGTTCTAAAGTACCTTGCTCATTAAGGCCTAAACCTTTTCCTTGATAGTTTGTAGCATGTGATTTATGGTAGGATGCTTATTCTCTTGGAAGCATGATGTGAGAAAATTAGTAGGTGGAAGAGGAAAGGTGGTGCCTATACTTTGTTTTGCTTCTGTAAGAAGGCCACCATGGATAAGTGTAATGAAACCAAGGTGGTACAAAAGTGGCGTTGGGATTGGCAATGAAGGATCATGCGATGGAGATGAGGGGATAGTCGCATCAGGAGGAATGAGTGATAAGGGATCATGAGAGGAATTGGAGAATACAATGGGATCTAGATGTATGGTAGTGGATGATAAGGGCTCATGAGATGGAGTGATTGGATCTTGAAGGCAAAGGGGATCATGGGATGGAGTGGAGGAGATAGTGTGATCTTGAGATGGGGTGGATGGGAGGATAGGATCATGACTTGGTTGAGGATATGGATCATGAGATGAAATGGATGGAAGACTATGTTCTTGAGATGGAGTAGATGGGGTGGAGTGATCTTCATTTGGAGCAGATATGCTTGTATGCTTTGGATCCATCTCTTGGCATGAATCATCTTATGGGGGATGTATGATGATGGAAGAGTGTTGGAGGGACTCCTCAATTGGGGGAGATAGGAGGATGGAGGATTCATGAAGGTCATGGGTTTGAAGTTTGTGAATATTAGGACTGGGAGGAGGGGATTGGATGTCTTCAATGGATTTGGTGGATCTAGTAGTAGAATATGGGGATTCAATGGATTTGATGGGTTTGACCGGCTCAATCGTTTGGATGGTGGTAGGAATGGTGATGAGAGGGATAGGTGTAGGATGGAGGAGGGCCTCATCACTAGTGATAGTACATGATAAAGTGGGAGGGCATGGTGTCTCTTCTTGCATGAGTCCTTGGTCAAAATTTGGAAGGGATGTAGGATTAGGTAGAGTGATGGGAATGTATGGAGGATTAGGATTAGGGATTGGTGGATTAGGATTAGACATGGGGATGGGAATGGATGTAAGACTAGGAGGAGATGGAGGATTAGGATTAGATGTGGGTAGGGGATTGGATGTAGGACTAGGAGGAGATGGAGGATTAGGATTAGATGTGGGTATGGGATTGGATGTAGGATTAGGATTAAGAATTGGAGGATTATATGAGTGGATGTGTGGATGAGGATTAGGATTAAGAATTGGAGGATTCGATGTAGAACTAGGAGGAGATGGAGGATTATGATTAGGGATTTGTGGATTAGGATTGGATGGAGGACTAGGAGGAGATGGAGTATTATGATTAGATGAAGGGATGGAAATGGATGGAGGATTAGGATTAGATGAAGGGATGGGATTGGATGTAGGACTGGGAGGAGATGGAGGATTAGGATTAGATGAAGGGATGGAAATGGATGTAGGACTAGGAGGAGATGGAGGATTAGGATTAGATGAAGGGATGGGACTAGATGGAGGACTAGGAGTGGTTGGAGGATTAGGATTAGATGAAGGGATGGGATTGGATGTAGGATTAGGAAGATATGGAGGATTATGATTAGATGAGTGGATGGGACTAGATGGAGTACTAGGAGTGGTTGGAGGAGATGTAGGATTATGATTAGATGGAGGATTAAGATATAATGCGATGAAAGGGAGAGTGATGTAGGAAGATGTGGATGTTGGATTAGATTGGGATGGGGAGTGATAGTAGGAAGATGTAGATGAAGGATTAGAATGGGGAGATGTGGAATTAATGTAAGGGTATGGGGATGGGGGATTGTGATAGGAAGGTGTGGATGTTGGATTAGAATAGGAAGATTGAGGTGGTGAACCATTGTAGGAGGAAATGTATGGTGGGTTGGCGTAGGAGGATATGGACGATAGATTGGGATGAGAGGATTGAGATGGTGGATTAGGATAGGAGGAGTATTCATATGGGGGATTGTGATAGGAATGTGTAAGTGTTGGATTAGGATGAGAATATTGGGATGTGGGATTAAGGTAGAGGTATTGGGATTGTTGATGATGATGAGGATAAGAGGATGTGGATGTTGGATAGGATAGAGGTTGAAAGGGAGGACATGATGAATATGTCGATGGTGAGGATGTTGGATATCCCTTGTCAAGGGTAGCATAAGAACCGTTATTAGATGTGGAAGAAGGCATGGTGGGATATTTTGAAGAAGTAGTGGGATTTTGGGAGGTGGTTGGAAAGAGCTTGCTAGCAATGATAGCATCAAGGGGATCTATATAAAAATCTTCATGATCAACAAGATTTTTGTTATCGTCATCAACGGAGTTAGGATTCCCCTTGACTACTATTATTGGTCGTGTGAGGGGGGGATAAAGATTCATGATGGATATAGATTAGAAGGAAAGAATAGATGATGGATAGAGAACTAGGATGGATTGAAAGCTCATATGGGGGTTGGATGAAAACTCAGATTGGGATTGGATGAAAGCTCAGATTAGGATGATGGGATTAACGCTCAAATTAGAATTGAATTGGGGCTTAGATTGGGATTAGATCATAGGATATGATAGGATTGATTTGAAACCAAGATCATGGGTTTCAACTAGAGGATGTAAGGTGTTGACAATCAAATTTTTGCCAAATTTGGCAGTTTTCAAAAATTATCAAATTTTGCCATTTTAGGAAACTTCATAGGAATAAGTTTGAGAGTCCAAGTTTTTTCCACAAAATACCCAATACCAAGATAGGATGAATTTCCCCCTAAGATCCAAAATCTAAGATATTGATTCAGAGTTATTAACGAAAGTGTTTTTTCAAAAATTGGAAAAAAACACTAAATTGTGATTTTGAGGGTCAAGATGAAACTTTGGGGGTTCAAAAATGTGCTAAAAAGGGGTCCAAATTGTGCATGTGTTAAGAATCCACATGCCAGCTCCTAACGCAACCACCCGTAAAATTTTAGCCAAAACCCACATCCGAGTCAAAAGTTATGGCCTCCGGAAGTTTTTGCATAAAAGTCAAAACATTCAAAATTGATAATTTGGATGAGGATTGGTTTGATTGGATCAATTGAGTGTTTAGGATGATCAAATGGTCAAATGGAGGCTTTGTGGGTTTGAACGGAGATTCAAAATGGTCAAACGGATGAAATTGGTTGTTTAGGGGGCGTATTCGCACTTCTGCGGAAAAGACTGAAACAGTGGGCAAGTTCGCCCCTCTACAGTAAAAAAAAGGTGAAACAGTGAAGGGAAAATTTGCCCCTCTGCGGAAAATGGCTGAAACAGAGGGCAAGTTCACCCCTCTGCAGTGGAAAAGGCTAAAACAGCAAAGGGCAAATTCGCCCCTCTGCGGAAAACGGCTGAAATAGAGGGCAAGTTCGCCCCTTTGTAGTGGAAAAGGCTGAAACAGCAAAGGGTGGATTCACCCCTCTGCGAAAAATGGCTGAAACAGAGGGCAAGTTCGCCCCTCTGCAGTGTAAAAGGTTGAAACAATGAAGGGCAGATTCGCCCCTCTGTAGTGAAAAATGTAACTTGGTTTGGATGAGGGATTTTGGTGAGGACTTAAAATGATTTAATGACGGTTTTGACTTGTCAAAATTTACTAGTTCTTCACAGAAAGACACTTTGAACAAGCACAATCCTATGATTAGTGTTTAATGGGTATGGCTGGCAAAAGTCTTACTCTAGGATGAACAAGGTTTTTAGGGAGTCCTTGATATACGCTTGGTACGTAAGGCACAACCGTGAACACCAGTCTGTCACAAGTGTGAGTCGGGTGCCCTAGCGAGATACTGAAAGGCTCGGACCAACTCTTCACGTCTATTTAGGTATCACCCTAGCTTTAACGTTCCACTAATTACGACACAACTAGATTGGGGTATAGCTTTAGCTCTCCCCCTTTTATATACCCCGCCAGTATGCGTGGTTGGAATCATCCCTTGGGGTGATGAAATCCCCAAGCAAGTCCCGCTAAGAAGAAGACACTAATCGTTTCCAACTACCCCCTTCGGATCCGCATAAAAGTGCAAAGGCAGAATATGAAAATGAATTAATGCCCCCTTAGGGTGATACAAATAGAACAAGAACAGCAAACAACCAATTTACTTTCCCCTAATTATACTAAGTAAATAGATAAAACAGTAAGGAAAGATTTTCAAAGAATAAAGCAAAGGCCTTGCAAGCAAATGTTAGTTATTTATCTTTTGCCCTTTTTGTGATTTGTAGCAAATTTGACTTCACTCACCAACAAACAACATTAGTGGATTAGAGCACAAAACAACAAAAGAAAAAGACAAAAAATGAAGCTAAAATGTCCCTTTTTTACTTTCTCGAATGTGCTGTCAAGGGCAGATTCGCCCCTCTATAGTGAAAAACGCTGAACTGGGAGAGCAGGTTTGCCCCTCTGTAGAAAATAGTCCAAAAATAGCAAGGGCAGATTCGCCCCTCTAAAGAAAATAGTCAGAAATAGCCAAAAGGGCAGATTTTCCCCTCTGTAAAAAATAGTCAGAAAATAGCCTAAAGGTCAGATTCGCCCCTCTGCAGAAAATAGTCAGAAAATAGCCTAAAGGGAGATTCGCCCCTCTGTAGAAAATAGTCATAAAACAGCCTAAAGGGCAGATTCACCCCTCTGCAGAAAACAATTAGAAAACAGCCTAAAGGGCAGATTCGCCCCTCTGTAGAAAATAGTCAAAGGGCAGATTCACCCCTCTGTAGAAAAAAGTCAAAGGGCAGATTCGCTCCTCTGCAGAAAATAGAAAACAATAAAGGGCAGATTCGCCCCTCTGTAGAAAACAGAAAACAGTAAAAGGGCAGATTCGCCCCTCTACAGAAAACAAAAAATAGTAAAAGGGCATATTCGCCCCTCTGTAGTGTCTGGGAGGGCAAGTTCGCCCCTCTGTGACCTGAATCTGCAAACAAGCTAACAACATAAAATGTGAAAGAAAGAGACCCCTTTGTGGGTCCCACTGAGCGTGCCAGAAATGTGATCCTAATAAAATGCTACTTCTAAATGTGAGATGTTAAATAAGAAACTAATAATGCAAATGGGAAGAAGCAACAAGATAATAGGGCACCTCAATGATTAGCCTAAGAAAATAAACAATATGAAAGCAAGATAAACAAATAGATTGTTGTTATACCTTCATGTTGTTGTCTCTTCCCTTGGTTGGCCCTTTGATGCTTCAAGAATTGTGTGCTCCTTGGATGGCAATGAATTTTGAATGGATGCAAGATGAATTGGTGATGCTAAATGCTATGGTAGATGAGAATTTAAATGACAATTTTACAAGATTTGGTTGCAAAAGACTTGATTCCTTTAAAATGAGGGAATTGAAGGGGTATTTATAGGCTAATTGAAATTCTCTAGAGAATTCAACGGCTGGGATTGATCCAACAAAGATCAAGATGAAGGGCTATGGTGAGTTGAGGACTCACAAGCCCTCACATCTTGACATGTGGAAGGTGAGATGTCTTAGGGTGGAGTGATGTGGAAATGAGGTGGAAGGAAAGTACATGAGATGGATCTTGGGCGATGAGAAGATTTTTTGGAGGAATAAAAATGAATTAAAAATTCACAATGATTGGAAGAATCTAGTGGATAAGAAAGTGTCTCAAAAAAGTTGGAGATTTGTCACATGTGGGTGATGTGACAAGTCCAAGGTTCTAGAAGCCCTTGGCACATGTGAAGTGACAAGTCAAGGCTTTTAGAATCTTGCATGGGGGATGGGGAAGACCTTGGAAAGATAAAAGTGAATTAAAAATTCACATGGGGAAGAGAGGAACCTTGGAAAAATAAATGTGAATTAAAAATTCACATGGGGAAGAGAGACCAGGCTAAAAATGGTAAGTGGGAAGGTTGACCAGAAAAGGTAAGCCAAATGTGGCTAATGATTCTGATTAAGGTTGTGCAAACACAAAATTAGGATAATTAATGAAAGATTAGAGGCAAGTGGGAGATTATGGAGGATGTGACACTTAATCAAGATTAAGTGGTGCACATCCTAATCACAGATTAATTAATTTAATCTGGATTAAAACAGGGTTATGGAGAATGTGACAAGAAGAGAGAAAAGAGGAATTAAAAATTGGTTTTAATTCAAATGGTTAAATGACTAAATTAAATAATTTTGTCATGTTTATTTAATTTAGAGAAGACAAGGGGGTAAGGTAAAGTATTTAATTTATTTAATTACATACTTTAGGAACCTTAGGCAGAAAATGAAATAATGATTAAATAAATTATTTAATCATTATTAATGAAATAGATGAATAGAATGGACGATTTTGATCATATGGAAGTGATCAAATTTGGATGTCTACAATTAGAAGAAACAATGGAAGTTAAATGGAGAGATGATGCCCCCTCAAGAGGCCACCTAAAAAGTGGTCTTCTTGATCATTGGGGTAATGCTTCCTACATGATTACAAGAGAACCAAGTCTTGCCTACACCCCACTGTTTAGGTTCACACATGGCCATGGTCAATCTACCAAACAAGATCAAGGATCAATTGAACATAGGTTGGGATTGATGTCAAAGGTTGTCATTGATGTTAGAGTTTACAGTCATAAGTTTGTCAAAGATGAAAGAGTTGGTTAGCGTACTTGAATTATCATTATATACCCCTTGACTTAAAGTGTTGTATGTCAGAAGTTTATTTTCTTCAGTGTTGGTAATTTTATTGTCATGGTGCACAATCAAGAAATATATTATCAGTTGCTACTATACACTTGCAATATCTTGTCTACATCTATTCTCTATGTTTGTGGTGGTTTGGAAGTTTACATATGTTCCAGTTCAAGGATATCTTTTGGGCAAAGAGATTTCTCTAGCATTACAATTATGGCTGCATTTCTTTCAGAAATGCATGTTTTCTCTATAATTTGGAAGTAGAGTATGTCTACACTAGTATTATTAGATTTCTAAGTTTTCAGAGGATATGTTCAACATGCAATTTTTTTGAAGTAATAGAAGGTTCTTTGTGTCTATCTGTCAACAAGTTGAAGTTCAAGGTGTGTGTGATAATGGCTAGTTGTGTGCGGAATTCAAATCTTGCATGTGGTGTTAAGATAGGAACTAGTCAAGGCCTATGTGGTAGCGCACGCCATTAAGTTATTTCAACGAAAATAAATTTTAATTTTGAACCATTGTGTTACACGTTTCATGTAATTTGAAGGTGATCCCACAATAGTGGGTTACACTTTTTGGCCAAACTTGACATTGAACTAAAAATTTTCAACTAAATCTTCACTTTTAGACACCTATAGCTACTAAACCATGAGGAATTTGAAGATGATGCAACCTAGTGATTTGTGACATTTTGTTTGTAGATTCTAAATATATATTTTTAAATTTTTTTTAATCAAATTGCATTTCTTTTTCCATCTCCTTTGATAACTAGTTTTTAATAGTAAACAACATTTTTAAAGAGTGATGTTTACTGCACAATACATAAATTTTTTCTCTGAAGGATAAAATTCTTTTTTTTGGAATTTAGATTTGTAACTACGATATCTAGCTCCTTCATTTGGTTTCATAGTGTTTTATTGAATATTTTTTACTTAACTAATTTTTGAAGTCAAACCAATTACAATTCAGATATATGTTTACTGGATAACACATAAAATTTTTGTATGTTTCAAAATTCATTTTTTTTTGGTTGGATCAAGGACATCAATTCCAAGAGCATAGATATTTTTTAGATTTTTTTGGTAATCTACTATTTTCCACATGTGCAAAACATAGAGCTTGATTTTTAGTAAAAAACCAACATTCACAAGAAATAAAAAATAAATATAATAATCAAATTAAATATACTTAAAATTATACTTTTTGGGAAGATTCTAATAAGGACTACATACTTACAAAACATAAATTTTATTAATGAATTCATTTGATCCCCTAAAAGGTAAATAAAAAGTGGTAGAGGAGACTCCATTATAGGTATGGTTTAAAACTAGCGGGGTTATATACAAGGGGGTTTGATCTAAGGGGGTTTGATCAAACCCTCTTCAATTAAAATCCTTTAAATGTAACCTTTCAAGGCTTAAATAATTATATTTTATAAAAATATGTGATTTCAACAAAAATCAAGATGTCCCAGAAAGTGTAACCCATTATTGTGGCAACACCCTTGAATTTAGGTCCACCTTATGTTGTCTTGACTATTTGGGGAACCCTAGACGATATGGAAGAGTGTTAATCTAATGTCATGTATATATTTCAAATGTTTAGATGAATCAGATTATATTTGTGAGTGGGCACATGAATTATAATTACATATGTGTGAAGAAGAGTTGGTCATTGGTATAAATTAAAGAGAATGTGAGGGAGAGTTGCATTCTAATGTGTGTGTCTATATCAAAAGATCATATTCAGTGAGGAATACCATTGTCTATAACTCTCGCATGAGTTGAATTACCTTGAAGATCCATGAACTTTATCATTGCATTCCAATAGGACTGTTGTTCTACCTATTGTAATGTTTTAGTTGGGGATTGGTGTCCCCAGTAGGTTGGTGCCTATAAACATGAAAAGGGATTGTTGTCTCCAGTAGCTAGGTGCCTACTTCATTGTGTAAAATTCACTTGTAAATTTTTACATTAGAAGGTTGGACTTGGATAGTAGATCTAAGCAACTTTTCTTACCGAACGGATTTCAATTTTCTAATAATTATGTTTATGTTTGCATATTGAAGAAGGATTTGTATGGACTCAACCAAGCTCCTAGAGATTGGTATTCAAGGTTGGATGGATACTTGCAACAATAAGGATTGTAAAGAGGTAGTGCAGATAGTAATCTATACATAAAAATAGAAGGAGAACATTGCTGATAGTTGTAGTCTATGTGGATGACATCATTTTTTGTGGTAGAATTGATGACATGTGTAAGGAATTTTAGAAGGAAATATAAAATGAATTTGAGATGTCTATGTTAGGAGAAGTATCTTTGTCTCTTGAGTTTTAAATTGTACAATCAAACAAAGGAGTTTTCATCTCAAATTTATTACAACACCTATGGTTACTGGATGTAAGTTAAGTAAAGATGGAAGATTGCAAATTGATTACAACACCTATGGTTACTAGATGTAAGTTAAGTAAAGATGATGAATTTTCTCCGATAGATCAAACTTTGTATAGGTCCATGATTAGCAATATTTAAATGCGACAACATCCAAACTGGATATTATGCAGGTAGTTGGAATGGTTGCTACATTCCAAGAAACACGTAAAGAGACTCATGTTAAAGTAGTAAAGAGGATATTCATGTATTTGAAGGCTACTGAAGATTTTGAACTGTGGTATCCAAAGAGTGAAAATTTCAACTGCATACACAGATGTAGATTGGGCATGATGTCTTGATGACCAGAAGAGAACAAGTGGTGGTGCATTATTCCTTGGTGATAGTTTGGTTTCTTGGTTGAGTAAGAAATAGGAATCAACCTCTCTATATACAAAAAAAGGACAATACATTGGTGCAACATCATGTTGCACTCAGGTGCTTTGGATGAAGCATAATTTGAAGGAAATGAAGATTGAATTTGAAGACCCTATCACTATTATTTATGATCACTAGTGAAATAAATATTACAAAGAATCTAGTGATGCACTCAAGAACAAAATACATTACAATCAAGTATCATTTCTTAAGGGAGAAGGTTGTGGAGAAAGAAGTAAGGTTGGAATATGTCGATACAAAGGAGAAAGTTGCAAATATATTCACAAAGCCACTTCCCAAAGAGACATTTGAGTTTCTTTGACTAAATTTGGGACTTGTTTCTCCCTCCTCTTGAATCAAGAGGAATCATAGGGTGAGGGGGAGCTTGGTCTCCCTACTATAAGAAGGCTTGGTGATCTTGCAGAGTATTTTTAGAGATAATGAAGCATAGACTCAAGGGGAGTCTATTTGGGAAATAGGTTTCTAGATGGTAGGAGATAAAGGATGCAAATATAGATGTTAACATCAATGTGAAAAGAGATGCCTCCTTGCAGGGGGGAAATTGTTGACCCTTTTCCATTGATGTCAAAAGGGGAGAGGGTAAACTCAAAAGGCTAAGCTCAAAATGCTAAATTACTCAAAAATATTAATGATTTCAAAATTCTATATCTTTCATATGGGGAGAGTGAAGAAAATTCTACAACAAAGAAAACATTCAAAATCATTCAAAGGAGGAGATTTGTGTTTGTGTGTAGCCAACTGGTTTAGTGGTCCAACATTTTGTTTTTTTCCATCAATGATAAAGGGGGCAATTGTTGAACATAAGTTGTCATTGGTGTCAGAGTTTGTATCCAGAATTTTGTCAAGGATGAAATAGTTGGTAGGTGTACTTGAATTATCATTATATTCCCCTTGACTTAAAGTGTTATTTTTTAGAAGTTCAATTTGTTCAGTGTTGGTAATTTTACTAGCATGGTGCAAAATCAAGAAATATATTATCAGTTGCTATTGTACACTTGCAATATCTTGTTTGTATTTATTCTCTATGTTTGTGGTAGTCTGGAAGTTTGTATCAGTATGTTTAATTTCAAGGATATCTTTTAGGCAGAGAGATTTCTCTGGCAATACAATTATGGTCCGCATTTCTTTTAGAAATACATGTTTGTTCTATAGTTTAGAAGGAGAGTATGTCTACACTAGTATTATTGGATTCTTGAGTTTCTAGATGATATGTTCAACATGCAAAATTTTTTAAGTAACATAAGGTTCTTTGTGTCTATTTATCAACCAATTGAAGTTCAAGGCGTGTGTAGTAATGGCTATTTTCATGTGGAATTCAAATCTTATGTGTGGTGTTAAGATAGGACATGGTCAAGGTCTCTATGGTAGAAAACAACCTCAAGTTATTTCAATAGTAAGAAAACTTAATTTTGGACCATTGTGTTACATGTTTCATGTAATTTTAATTTAGGTCCACCTTATGTCATCTTGGCTATTTGTGGATCCCTGGCTTACATGGAAGAGTTTTAATGTAATTTCATGTATATATTTCAAATAATCAAATGCATCAACTTGTATTTGTGAGTGACTGCATAAATTATAATTACATCTATGTGAAGAAGATTGGTCGCTAGTGCAAATTAAAGAGAAGTTGAAGGAGAGTCGCATTCCACTATGTGTGCCTATGTCAAAAGATCATATTCAGTGAGGAATAATGTTATTTGTAACTCTGACATGAGTTGAGTTACCTTGAAGATATACGAGCTTTATCATTGCATTCTAATAGGATTGGTGTTCTACCTATTACATTCTTTTTCAGTTGGGGATTGGTGTCTCTAGTAGGTTGGTGCCTATAAACACTCTCTGGTAGGTTGGTTCCTATTTTAGTGTGTAAAATTCACTTGTACATTTCTACATTATGAGGCTGGATTTGGATAGTAGATCCAAGCAGATTTTCTCACCATGGTTTTTCCCATATTAGGTTTCCACGTATATCTGGTGTTCATGTGTGAAAATGTGTGTACTTATGTTGTTCCTTGATCATTATATTTTTCTTTGGTTAAGTGTGATTTCTAATATATGCATTTGAGTTAGGAGCTTTAAATAGATTTTATCTACTATTTCAACCCCCCTCTTAGTAGATTGTGTGAGCTTTAGGATCCCCATCTCAATGCTTTTGGTTTCAAGGTTCCAATGATTGTGCTAACCATGGATGGTCTCAGCCATTTTGACCACTTTCCACCTTTTCTCACATGGGCATGGTGCTTCTAGTTGGCTAAATTCTAACAATTTCCCTTGCTTGGGGTTAGCTATCTCCACTATTTATGATAAGTATCTAACTAAAAACTAGGATAGGAGGGTTCTCTTACTTGTTGCAAGCCTATTGATGACAAATCTATCTCGACTAATGATGGGGTAAACTTGATGACCATGATCCCCCTTCTCCTAATGTTTCTCTGCCCACTTAAGATTTTATTTCTATTACTATTGATTAGACTTTGACCTTTGTATTTTTTTTCTTTTGTTTGGACTTAAACTTAGACTCTAAAGATGTGCATTTCAAAAAATAAATTTTATTTTGTAAATAATGTATTATTATCTTTTTATGTAATAAAAATAGTGCAAGACTTATGCATAAACAGGATCAATTTTATGAAGAAAATTAGGAATACACTTTTTGCCTATGCAATATGGGAGAGTGATCCATAGTGGAGTGGACTCCTATTGTACCTTGCACCCACATCTTGTTTTGCTTTCTAGCAAAATTTGGATCCACCTTTTTTCTTTTCTTCTCCTTCTCTTTGTTTTCCCTCTTTCATTTCTTCCCTTTGTTTCCCTTTTACTTCTTCCTTTCCATCCTCTTTCTTCCCCTTTTATTTTCACTTTTTTGGAGTCTCATGGTTTTCAAGCTTGGAATTCCATCCTTGTTAGGCCTGACCCCCAAAATCTATTCATTTTTCCTATTCTCCATTTTAGAGTTTCAATCATCAACACTCTCATAGTTGGAATGCTTTCCAAGTGAAATTCTTGACCCCTGAGGCTTGATAGTGGTGGTGTCTTGTTGTCTCATTTTTCCTACCTATCAGATCATTCAATTATGTCATCACACATTTATTGAGCATTAATGCATCATTTAAATGGGTTTATAAATGATTTTGATTGATTTTTATTATCATTTGAGAATTGTCAAAAAAGTTACTAACAAGCTCTACATTTTTTCAAACCACCTTCATGATTTCAACCCACATTTTCTCACAATTTCTCATGCTTGGTCCGTGGTGGTTTCCTTGCATCATTTCTACCTAGTTTATAGTTGTGTTTGTGTGTTTCCTCATTATCGCTCACATTAATTTATGTCATTTTCTCCTCACAATGTTTTCAAGTAGGCTTGAAACTTGGTATATTTCACCTTTTTAAAAAAAAATTCCTTGTTCTTGTGCAATCTTGTTGTCACATCAAGTTAGTTGGGTCATCTTCATTGTTTCATTTTTTTCCCTTTCTAAATTTTTCTTCAAATTTTTTTTGGTTTTTTTTTTTTTTTCGACCCACCGAACTGTGTTTCCCATGGGCACTCTAATCTATGATATTTATGGAATCATCCCATCAAGCCTCGGGTTTCCATGTCCCCGATGAATTCCCTTTTGTCTTAGAGTTCTCATAGTCTGGCTTCAATTCTAGGAATTGGGCATCGGCAATACCTTTTAAATAATTATTCACTAAACCTCAAACCATATGTCCGATCCTTGATGACCGAAAAACAATTCCTTGAAATATTTTAGTTGAACACTATATGTTTTTGGATGTTGGACATCAGGGATATCATTTGAAGTCCGACTTGACATTTAAGTAAGAGTTATCCAAAAATCTCGACTTCTGAAGCCCGAATCTCTCTGAACATTTTAAAACCTTTCCATTTTTTCAGTAGTCAGAAATATGTCTTATTAGACATCATAAGAAGTTTCAAAGAGTGAAAATAGTTTTCCTGACCTTTGATCCCCAAATAAAATTGATAAAACAAATACTTTATATTTTTGGGAAGCACACATCGGGACTTCACCTTATCAACTATTGAAGGAAATCCTTAAGGTATAAGCTATATCCCCAACACCCGAATCTAGATGAAAATTCCTTTATTTTGAGGAAGATTATTGGATATTGTTCATTAGCTGTGTTCCTTAATAGGTAAGATCTTATACTTGAATAAGACACAACCATTACTCCTGAATCTCGATCCCCAATGATAATCTATTTTCTAAAATGCAATTATCGAGTATTAGTTAGTTGGTGTCTCTCTTAATAGTTGCGACCTAGTATTAAATGTGGAATAAGCTACATTCTCGAACTCTAAAGCCTGGCAATACAAAATAATGTATATTTTTCAAAATCATGTTTGAAATAAATTTGTTTAGGATCCTTAAGATTTTTGGAAAGTTATAAGAGGTATAACCAAGACCCGACACCTGACAAACCAAAAAATTTCTTAAATATGGATTTAAAAGACTTTTCATTACAATGCAAATTAGAGTAGTTTATCTTTTGAGCCTGATAAGAGGTGATGATTTGTTTCTTGCAATTATTTCCTTCAATATTCTAATAGGTGATGTTTCGTGTGCAAGTAACATGCCAAAGGAAGGTGTCGAAATGAAGTACCAATACAAAGGGTACCATTGTCCATATAAGATGTTCTCTCCCTACTTAGATGTAGGAGATTACAACCTAGGACATGTAGATACAGATGAATTCCATAGGAGAATCTACAATGAAGAACAAAGATCAGTCAAAGCCACCTCTTGGATAATTATGGATTAGTGGAGCCATTTTCCTTCTCAGTTTCAATGCAATCTCTTGAGCTAGTATTGACTTGTGCTCAATATGACCATAGAAAAAAGAATATATTAGGGCCATCTGGAGATATAGTCCTTGATATAAGCCCATATATGATTGAAAATGTGTTAAGGATCCCTGTCTTCCCCAAATATGAGATTGATATAAACAAATAAACTACTTATTTTGAGAAGAACAATGCAATTTGTCTTAATGTTATCAACACTCAAATACTGCTCAACCCAAGGAATTTGGCACTCTAGATGGAAAAAGTGCAACAAAGAAGTGAATTCAAAGAATATATTAAGGATAAAATCACACTCCTAAGTAGAGTATGTGACTATTGAAATGCAAAGGACTTCTACCCATGGATGTGTCACTTCATGTTGGTCATCTTAGATGACAAGAAGATTGAATGGGTCACCATAAATAGCAACACTCTCCATGTGTACAACTCAAATATGTGTTGAACAACACCAAGTACTACATGACATCCTATCTAGTATATTTATTAGCCTATTAAGCAACCTTCCCAAGACTTACTAGGATGGGATCCCTTCAACTTGAAGAGGTCAAGATATATAAACATTACCCTTTATGGAGTTGTTCTTTAGGTCACATAAACTCACCACAACAAGCTTTTGGGTGGAGTGGGGGGTTTTATGAGATTTATATTGAGGAGTGGTATATTTACTCATTTAGGGGGTAATTGGGGTGATATTATATAGAGTGGTAACCTTCTTTCCTTTACTGGAAAACATCTCATATTTCTCAACAAGAGAGTCAACAATGCTCTTAGTAGGTGAGCTATCCAATGGGGAGTCTTATATGAGACAATCCTTAATAGGTTTAGGTGGAAATAAAGCCATATGGAAGTGGTAGAGATTGAATACGAGCCCCTAATAGAGTGGGATGGGAGATTTTTTAGGGTTTTTTGAAGACACATTCAAGGATTCCTTAATTGAAGAATCAAGTGAGGATAACAAGTAAAAATAAAAACTTATGATAGTCTAATTCTTAAAATGATGAAGTAGGGGTAGATGATAGAAATAAAAGAAATTAAATCTTCCTTCAAGTGTTACATACTTTATGAGAAGGAAGCGTACCTTTTCCCATGGCTGTGGGAGCTTAGCTCTATCAAACCCTACATTTAGCTTCTCTAGAGACCCCATATTAGAAAAATAGGTTCATGATTTTAATGTCATACACCTTACTATGTCTCTTAAGTTTTTGAAGACAGGATAGTAGCCTGAGCTATAATATACTCACTAACTTCAAAATAAATGCCCCCATTCTAACTTGTCATTTGTTTTACTTTCTCACAAATTGAATGGATATAATATAGTTTCTTTCCTGATGAGGTTACTCAATTTAGATTTTTCAAAGTTGGGCCCGATAGTGTGGTTCCCTCCTTTATGATTTTCTCTAGAAAATGTGTCCTATTCAAGTTCACAAGGTGATATAAATAGGTTTGAGTAAGGTCATCTTTGATAAACTTAGTAAACCTAGGATAATACTTAGGTTGATCCATCATATCTTCTTCATATATTCTAAGGTGGACTTGTAATTTTTTCCCCTTGGGTACAATGACTAGTTTCAAAGGGGTTTGAACTATTTTCTCCATGTTCTTCTTGTCTTACAACCTAGTGATTGGTGACATGAACCCATCTAGCTTAAAGTGGGGAGGTTTTAATTTAAAAATGAAAATTATAAAATCCACACAAATAATCCAAAAACTATTTAAATAGGAGTGTCAATCAGGTTTTGGACCCATAGATATGATGTTAATCAAGTGATGGAAAGATAGGGAATTGAAGGTTTAATGTACCACCTATGTACCCCTTACCTTGGAGGTCTAAGCCTTACCCAAAGTTAGATTTATCTCCCCACTCTAAAATCATATTTTGAGTAACTTGTTGGGCCTAACCGGTGTTTGATGCCCCATAAGGAAGGATGACTAAAGGTCTTAAATTAGGCTATGGAGGCATATAAAGAAAGTTTTGATATGTCATTAGGGCATGTGAGCCTTAATCCATTAAAATGAAAGTGAAATAATACCAAATATTTGGGAGAAGAGGGTAACCCACCCTTATCCTTCACTTCCACAAGGTATAAATTTCTTGGGGATTTATTTTGAATGAAAAAAAATCAAACTTCCAAGAGTCTTTTTTTTTAACTCATCCCTCACTCTATACTCTATTAGTCACGTTGGATTGGAGATCATCCTATGAGGATGAAATCCAAGGTAGGACATATAATTGTGCAAGAGAAGGGCATACACACTCACTTCTTTAGGATTACAAGATAATTGTTTATTAATCAACCAAATTAAGATGTGAAGGTGTATTTTAATCCCACAAAGCAATGATTTTAAAACACACAAAATAAAAAAGTAAACAAAAAAATGGTTTATAAAAGAGTCTTCTCGAGGTTTTTCTACAAAACCACTGGATTAGAAGTCTAAATGTTTCATTATTTGGCTTGAGAGAAGGACACTTTTCAAAGTTGTAGTCTCGAGCCAAGGAATAATATTACATTTAAAATATTAGCCAAAGTATAAAACAAGAAATTTCAAAATGAAAAATAGATTGCACTATTAGATTATTCGTGATTTTCTAATAAAATTTAAAAAAATAAAAAAATTGGATTTTGTATGTAAAAGTTATAAGCTTTCAAAATTTTAAAGAAAAGTACATACTTCAAATGAATATACATACTTTCTAGTGCATGATTAGGAAAAATTTCCTAATCTACTATGTAGGGCTTGGAACTAGCTTTTCAATGCCAATATAGAAGTCAAGAATTTGGTTAGGTCTACAAAATTTAAGCATTTTTTAATGCAAGTAGGTTTTTTAGAAATTTCTAAAGAGTAGGGGCAAGGTCTTTAGCCTCTTTTGGCTTGGATCTTGGTCATGAATATGACTATGGCTTATGAGGTTAGTTATAAAAAACACACTATGTGTTTAGCCCCCTGGGATTGGGGGATAGGCAAAGCTTATGACTAGGTGCTCGAAAGCATAACGAAGCTCCTAGTCATCCACGTGACCAAGCATGAAGGGTTTTCAAAAATAAAAATAAAAAATTTAAATTTAAAAACCGTTTGGATTATGCACAAGATAAGTATGTATCTAACATTGTATATAAATACGGGCCACAAATTTTATTTCTTAATGTATATATCATATTTGTTTATGTATACTACATATATTTTATATATATCATAAGGATTTTGCTATGTTTCTACCAATGATGGTTTTATGTGTATATTGCAACGGGAGGCTATGAGTTTATGTATATTTTTTAGGGTATGAAATAGGTTTTTGAGGTATATAAAACATTGAAGGATATATAGTAATAAGTAAGGTATATATACATAACATGGGGAGGTATACATAGTGGGTCTATGCTTAGACACAAAATTTTGTGTATATACATACAAAAACAAGTAAATTTATGCTTAATAGAAAACCACAATGCTATATAGTGAATATATACTAAAAACATGCAAAAATTATTGTGACCTGTATAGTACAATCCATACAATACATACATATGAAGATTATGTGTTTTCAAAACTCCAAGTGCCTAGAAAAAATATAGAAATTTTCTTGTAAGAAAAGTCTAGGGTGTTATATGTCAAAAATAAATTTTTGACTCTTCTAAATGCAATTGTGATGTGCATTTCATACTAGGAAGATCCTAAAAATGTCAATCTCTAAAACCACATAAAAATGAAAGAGACTTAAAAAATAAGAAACACCAAAAGACTTGCACATGCCACAATTAGTAAGTGGGTTAGCGTGTTAACATTGGGTTCACAAAAATGAATGTACTGAAAAATGAAAACATAAAAATTAAGAACTTGAAAATGCAAATAAATAGATAACACAATTGCCAGAGTTTATTACAAACCTTAAGATTGAGTGTGTTGTGATGACTTTCTTGTGAATGTGGATGCAACTTTGCAACATAACACTATGAATTTTGATAATATAATTTGATAGAGTAAACTTGCATAAAGACACGATTGATGAAAATGATGAGAGGAAAAGGTATTATAAATTTTCTGAGACATCATATGGATGATGTTGCAAGTATGTGTAGTTGGTGTTGTCATTGGTGTTAATTGTATGAGCGGGATATTTTTGCAAGAGTGTGATCAATTGGTATTGATTTTATGTTGTCTCTGATGATGCTTTGATTAGTTGCATTACATTGTCATTAGTAAGCTACTAGTGTCAACCTCTAGTGTTTCTTTGATAAGCTTCTATCTATGGATGTATGGTTGAGTTTCTATGTTATAGTTGGCTTGGTGATGATGAGGAAGTGCTGAAGATGTGTCTTTGGTACTTGGTTTCCAAGTTCTTTTGAGAAAATTTGAATAAAAAGAGGAAATAATGTGTTGCAATGGTGTTTTGTGTTGCAGAGTAGCATTCTTGCTTAGCTCCACATTTCTTTTATGTTGAAGATCTGATTGTGTGGTTTGGATATGTTGATCAGAGGTGCTTAAAGGTGTTGCATCTAGAATTTGGTGTGTCAAATCATTGTGTAGACAAAGTTGTGTTCACTAGTGTGTGAACTGTGTGTTGTAGAGGTTTCTAAGAGAAATGGTTTTTCTTCGCATTTCTCCATAGAGTGTTTTCTGGTCTTGCAGATTTGGAAGGGTTTTGATAGTATTTGTATCTTTTTGTAGTTGAAGATGTTTCAGGTTTGGTGATTCAGAAATTGGTTTCTTGAGTTGTAGTGTATGATAGAATTATCTGAGTGTACTAGGTGTGTACATTCTTCAAGTGAAACTTGTTGTGAAGGAATTTGTTGGATTTTAGGGTGTTTGTGGAATATTCCATATTATGTTCAAGTGGCATTTGTTTTCTGTGAGTTGTTTTTGGATCAAAGGAAGCTCGTACTTAATTTTTTAATGGTGTTTACATGGGTTCGATCAGCCTTGGGTGTTTACACTAATTCTAGAGTTGATTTAGTGTTTTTTGAAGCATGGTGTGATGTGTATGAGTGGATTTAGGTCCAAGTTAAGGTGTTTTGTGGCCTTCCTTCATTCCTGTCCACTATGGGAATGTTTTGGTGCTGACCCAATTTAAATTTACATGATTGAGGTGCATAGCCAACCTTGGAGAATGTTTTCAAGGTTGAAGATGGTATAAATATGTGTTGAGTTGTTGAGGGATGATAAGATAGATGTGTGTGATGTGAATGATGAGAATGCAGAGTTGTGAGGTTTGAATTTGTGTAATACAATGCAAGCTTCCATGTGTTATATTACTAGATGCAATGAGCATAAGGTGTCTACAATCTTTACTAAGACTGCAAAGGTGTTAGTGATGTTGTGGTGGAATTTTTTTATTGCATTGAGATGGATTTATCACTATAACATTCTTCTATATCTTATTTCCTATTTTGACAATGAGCCTTTCTTTCTTCTAGGCAATGAGCCCTCTGATAGTGATCCCTTTGTAATCAATGTTAATATTACTCTATATTGTGAGCTAATCCTCATCGTGGTTTTTCCCTTCTTGGGTTTTCCATGTAAATCTGGTGTTTCTTTGTACATGGTGTTGCTTTGGTTATGTTTATGTTATCTACTTTCATGATAAATCATTCTAACAGATTTAGGGTTAATGTGGATCTAAATTTTTGTGAGTGTTTTGAAGTTTTAAGGTACAACTGATTTACCCCCCTCTCAGTTGTCTTGTGCATTCAACAATTGGTATCAAAGCAAGGTTCCTAAAAGAAAGCTTAATCGCTTGAGGTAGATCTGGTATGGCACACAAGAAATATGTTCCTATGTTTGATGGATCAGATTATGCATTTTTGAAGACAAGGATGGAAGGTTTTTTTATTTCTCTTGGATTGAAAATATGTAAGTTTGTTGAGACTAGATATACTATACCTGTAAATGGTATGAGCACTAATGATGAGATCAAGGCCTATTAAAACAATGGTAAAAAAAGGTATTCTCTCTTAATTGGTCTTGCTAATTCTGAATGAGTGAAAGTTATGAATCTAGAAATTGCTAAAGAAATTTTGGTAAAGTTAGAAACCATTTATGAAGGAGATGACAAGGTCAAACAAGCTAAGATGTAGAACTTGAAGATCATATTTGAGAACCTATGAATGTTTGAAGATGAAAACATTAAAAGATACATGTAGAAGGTGGATGAAGTTGTCAGTTCCATCAAAGGTCTTGGTGGAAAACTTACAGAACAAGAAGTGATAAAGAAGGTACTTAGAACTCTTCCTAAATCTTATAGTCATAAAGTTTTTTATATTGAGGAATTTCAAGATTTGAGTAGATATACTAGAGATAAATTGTATGGCTCCTTAAACTTTTGAAATGAGAGAATTTGGTCCAAGCAATGCAAAAGTTGAGACTGATTTTAAAGATGGAAAATCAAAGAAGTCTGTGGAATGAGATTAGGAGGATCTTGATGACGTGGAAGCTAACTTTGTGAGAATAATACAAAAGGGTGCTGGAAATTATAGAGGTGAGTTGCCTTTCAAATGTTTTGGTTATGGAAAGATAGGTCATTATGCTTCAATGTGTCCAAACAAAGCTTTGAATGACAAAAATAAGGAGAAAAAAGGTAAAATGATTAAGAAAAGTTATTATGTTAGAGGATATACCAGTATATCTAATGATAAATATAATTATGGAGATGATGAGGATGGTGAATGCTTGTTTGTGGCTTTAAAAGATAAAACTAATTCTGCTAACTCTAAGAGATGTGTGAAGGAAAGTGCTCTGGAAGCAAGTGCTAATATTGAAGGCACTTTGGTGTCTATTTTTCATGCTAGACAAGAGAAGAACTACTGGATCATTAGCAATGGATGCTCTAATCACATGACTAGTGACAAGAGTAAGTTTGTTAAAGTTGAAAAATATGAAGGGGGAACAGTTAGGTTTAGTGATGATACATCTACTAAGATATGAGGATAAGGTTCAATGAGTTTTGATGGCAAGCATAATACTAGTGATGTTCTCTATGTTAAGGGTTTAAGACACAACCTCTTCACTATTGGAAATATGTGTAGCAAAGGATACAATATTATGTTTTAGGATGATGGTTGTGAGATTAGAAAAGGCTCTAGAAATAGAGTTGATTCTGGAAGGACATATGGAAATGTCTATCAACTCAAATATGTTGATGGTTATTGTTTCATGACTCAAATCAATGAGAGTTGGCTATGGCATAGAAGAATGTGTCACATCAATTTTGATAGCCTAGTGAGAATAAGTTTAGTGCAAGCTATGAGTGATCTTCCAAAGATCAAAAATCCTATCAATATTGTTTGTAAGGAATGACAAGTTGGAAAGCAATCAAGAAGAAGTTTCAAATTCAAAGAACAACCTTCTACTAGACTGTTGGAATTGGTGCATATAGATCTTTGTGGTCCTACTAGAGTAAGAAGTCTTCAAGGTGACATGTATTTCATGCTATTAATTGATGATTATTCTATAATGACAAGGGTTTCTTTTCTCAAATAAAAATCAGAAGCTCTAGATAAGTTTAAAGCATTCAAAGTTATGGTTGTGAATGAAATTGATATGAAAATAAAATTCTTGAGGTTTGAAAGAGGTGGAGAGTTCATCTCCAATGAGTTCAATATCTTTTGTGAGAATCATGGAATAAAGAGGCATTTATCTACCCCTAGGACTCCTCAACAAAATGGAGTGGTTGAAAGAAAGAATAGGACTGTTCAAGAAGTTTTAAGGACAATGATTAAAGAAGAAAATCTATTGGAAGTCTATTGGAGAGAAACAATTCATACTATTGTTTACATACTTAATAGAGTGCAAGAAAGAGAAAACAACACAAAGACTCCCTATGAGATATGGTATGGAAGGATTCCTATTGTCAAATAATTTAGAGTGTTTGGAAGCAAGCGCTATATCATAAGAGATGAAGAAACCTTAGGAAATTTTGATGCAAGGTTTGATGAAGGTATCTTCCTTGGATATTCTACTAGGAGGAAATATTATTGGTGTTACAACAAGAGGCTAAGAAATATTGTTGAGAGTGCAAGTGTCAAGGTTGATGAAGACCTACAAAAGAATTCAGTGGTGATAGATAGATATGAATTAGATGAGTCTCCTTATAGAGGAGAAGAAAAAGCTAAGGAAAAAGAAGTGTAGATTGAAGAGGAAGAAGCTTTGATTTTTTTTCTTAAAACTCCTAAGTATGTGTAGAAGAATCATTTTGAAGAACATGTCATTGGTGATAAGAGAAAAGGTGTACTGACAAGAAGGAAACCTACTAAAAAACAAGTAGATCTATGTTTACTTTCTGAAGTTGAACCTAAGAAAATTATTGAACCATGCAAGGATGAGTATTGGATCAAGGCTATGGAATAATAACTATTGCAGATTGAGAAGGACCAAATTTGGGAACTTGTCCCAAGACCAACAAATAAGAATGTGATTATAAATAATTGGGTATTTGAGAACAAAATGAATGAGAGTAGAGAAGTAGTAAGAAACAAGGCAAGGCTTGTGTGTAAAGGCTACTCACAAGTACAAGGAATAGACTTTGAGGAGAGGTTTTTTCTGGTGTAAAGAATGGAAGCTATCAAGATGTTCTTGGATTTTGCAGCACTCAAGGATTTCAAAGTACATCGAATGGATGTGAATTTTTTCTTTCTTGAATGGAGAATTGGAAGAATAAGTATACATAGAAAAATATGAAGGATTTCAGTTATTAGATAAAATGGATATGGTCTGCAGATTGAAGAAGAAATTATATGGATTGAAGCAAGCTCTCAGAGCTTGATATGCAAGGCTAGATAGGTACTTTCTACAATAAGGATTCAATAAAGGTACCACATAAAACAATCTTTACTTAAAAGTTGAAAAAGATCAAATCTTGATTGTGGTTGTGTATGTTGGTGACATAATTATTAGAGGAAATGAAGCTATGTGTAAGAAATTTGCAGAAGAAATGCAAGAAGAATTTGAAATGTCAATGTTTAGGGAGATGAATTGTTGAAAATAAAGGTAAATTTTTAGCTTAAAACTTGTAAAAATATGTGACTATAGATCTAATTAAGTATTCTTTGTCACAATTATTTGTGCATGATTAATCTATTTAGATCAATTCTTTGTATATGATTATTTTGATTAGATCAATTTTACCAATTGTAGAAAGAGACAAAAGATTGTAGAAGAATGAGACAAGAAGATATAAGTGACACAACATATACATGGAGAAACCCTTTCAAGAAAAAACTCCACCAAAATCAATAGTGCTTGTATTATTTAACCTTGCAACAAGATTGCAATAATACTGTATCAAACCTAGATTGATATGCTTCCTTTCCTTCAACAATCCTTCTTCACAACTTTCAATAAACTCTCATGAAACTCTTATAAAATTTCTATAATATATAGACAATAATAAGCATTGTAAACTCCTAAGAGTTGACAATTACAAGAGCATAAAGCTCCTCTCAGAAACCTACGCCTAGATTTGGCAAGTAGAGTTCCACCATGTAAACAGAAGTCAAACCAAAGTCTTCCTCAATTTTGGTGCCCCAAACCAAACACTTAACTGAAATCTAGTCACAAAGATATCTTGTAAACCCCACCTCAAAGTTGGCGCCCAATAATGGGCCCATTTAACTGAGCCTTGTAAATATCTTCTCATGCAAAAGTTGTTAACTGAAAGATGCCAAGGTGGACCCAAGTCAATCTTAGTTAGCTAAAATGTATATCTCTCCACCAATTCATGCAAAAATTATGCATGATTGATCATCCCCACTTTACTGAAATTATCCACCTATTATTTTTCATGAAACTGAATTCATTAGTCAAGGCAACTAGTATACAACTCAAAATAACTACATGCAACTAAAGATAACTGAACCATAACTGAACTAAAGTGAATTAAACTGAACTAAACTGAATTGAACTGAACTGAACTGAATTGAACTAAACAAATACTTAACTGAACTGATACTGAACTGAACTGAATTGAACTGAACAGATACTTAACTGAACTGATACTGAATTGATAGTGCCACTCCACTCTTGTAAATATCAATCCCTATTTTGTAGGAACCTAGACATGCATTACTAAAGTGTTATCAATCCTCCATACAGTTATCTGAAATGAGGTGGGTTCCACCTTCCATGTGGGTGCCCCATGTACTCCTATTATTTAGGAACTCATCTTGGATTCCCCCACATGTTCCTATTATTTAGGAATAATTAAAAATGTTAATTTACATTTTCATTTCATTCGAATTTAATCTCTTTCTAGTCCTAATGTTGGGGAACACTTTCCAAGGACTTAGGAGATACATGAAATATGTTTAGGATTGCAATTAAATGACATCCTATTCCCAAAATTCTCCCACTTGATATTATACATTGAAATTATTCTAAACAAGGAATCATTATTATAAATCAAGTATAGGACTCAAGGATAATGGCCTTCCTGCACCAAGAGAACATATCTGTAGGAACTGGTTTCGTAAGATAATTTGTAGCATTGATCAAAGTGCCAACTTTCTCAATCAATACCTTACCACTCTCAACCATTTCTCACACAAAGTGATACTGAAAATCAACATGCTTAGTACGAGCATGATACATAGGATTTTTGGCTAAACAAATAACACTCTGACTATCACATTCAAGTCTAATTTTTTTGCAATTAAAACCAGTACCTTTCCCAAGTCTCTGCAACCAAACTTCCTCTTCAGAGGCATGTGTAGTAGCCATGTATTCTACTTCTATTATGAAAAAATCAATCGCGGGATGCCTCTTAATCATCCAACTAACTACAACTCCAAACAAAGTAAACACATAGCCACTTGTTGACCTCTGACTATCCAAGTCTCCTTCCCAATCTGAATCAACAAAACCCTGTATGTCCAATGATCTATGCATAATATCAATATCATTAGCACCATGATAAACCAAACAGTAATTAGAAGTACCTTGTAATTATCTAAACACCCTCTTAACATAAATCCAGTGTTCTTTACCAGGGTTAGACATAAACCTACTTAGAACTCCCACTACTTGGGCTATATCTGGTCTTGTACAATCCATTGCATACATCAAACTACCAACTACACTAGCATATGGAATTTCAGACATTTCCTCATGATCAAAATAAGATTTAGGACTCATGTCTAAACTTAAATTTGTGCCAACTAGTAAAGGAATATTAATTGGTTTACTATCCTACATGTTAAACCATTTCAAAATAGTATCAACATAGTTGCTTTGAATTAAGCAAAGCTTTCTGTTACCTCTATCTTTGTTAATCTCCATACCAAGGATATATTTTGCAGTCCCTATATCTTTCATCTCAAATGTGCTAGAGAGTTGTGCTTTCAATTCTTTGATCATTACCTTGTCGTTACCAATAAACAATATGCCATCAACATATGAGGTAATAATTAAAATTTGATCATCCATAAAATTTATCTAAACATAATGATCTTCCTCACTCTGAACATAACCAATTTTTAATGCAAAAGCATCAAACTTCCGGTACCACATTTTAGGTGTTTGTTTCAATCCATATAAAGATCTCTTTAACCTACAAACCAAATTTTCTTTTTTCTTTTTTCTTTTACAACAAAACCATTAGGTTGCCTCATATAAATATCCTCATCAAGATTCCCATGCAAGAAATTAGATTTCACATCCATCTACTCTATCTCAAAATCATGAGCAACAACAATAGATAAAAAGAATCTAATAGAATTTAATTTAGCAACAAGAGAGAATATTTCATTAAAGTCAACTCCCTCTCTTTGGGAGTAGCCTTTGGCTACTAATCTAGCCTTGTACCTTTCGAGATTACCATCTACTCTAATTTTTTTTTTAAAGATCCATTTACAACCAATGGCCTTTCTTCCTTTGGGAAAACTCTCAATATCCCATGTGTCACAAGAATCCAAGGAACCCATTTTCTCATGCATAGCTTGTGACCAAATCTTGTTATCATTTGAAGACAAATATTCCCTGTAAGAACTAGGTTCATCATTATTACTCATCAAAGCAAATATACAACGAAAATCAGGTGGGCTATACCTATCAACGAGATTCTATTGTCTTGTGGATCTTCTCAAAGAAGGTTCTTCTTGTTCCTCAATATGCTCATCATGAGAATCTATCTTAGAACTCTGTGAAATCTCCTCATCTAATCCATCCACTTGTTCTTCAACATGTGCATCTTCATGCTTCTCAATTTTTGTCTCAACATGCACTGTTCGAGAAGTATCCTTCTCCTTTGGTTCTTCTTCTTCAGTATAAGCTCTAAATTCCCTGAAAATCACATCTCTACATAAACTAATTTTTTGGATTAGAGGATTCCAAAGCTTGTAACCTTGTACATTTTCACCATAACCTATGAATATGCATTTCTATGCTTTTGGATTCAACTTAGACCACTTTTCTTTAGGCACATGAAAAAAGCCTCACAACCAAACATCCTTAAATGTGCAACACTAGGTTTCCTACCTAACCACATTTCATAAGGGGTTTTATCTTCAATAGATGAACTATGAGATCTATTGATTAAATAACAAGAAATACATACTGCCTTGGCCCAAAGGCACTGATCTAGCTTAGCACTACTTAACATACTTCTAGCTCTTTCCATTAAGGTTCGGTTCATACTTTTTGCTCCTCCATTTTGTTGAGGTTTATATGGAGTATATTTCTATCTCACAATTCCTGCATGCTTAGAATAATAATCAAAGTCCTTAGAACAATATTCACCACCATTATTTGATCTCAACACTTTTATCTTATGATCTAATTGTTTCTCAACTAAAGCCTTAAATTCTTTAAAATTATTGAATACATTAGATTTGTTATGCATAAAATAGATCCAAGTGTATCTTGAGACATCATCAATAAATGTGACATAATATCTAGATTTTCCACTAGAGTCAATATCCACAGGACCCATAACATCTGAGTGAATAATCTCTAATAATATTTTAGCTTTATTTGTTCCATTAGGAAATGAAGATCTAGATTGCTTTCCAAACACACAATGCTCACAAAAATCATTTTTTTCAATATTATAATCAGAAATATTCTCCACCAATTTCTTATTAAGAATGGTCCTAAGACCTTTTTCACCAATGTGGCCCAATCTATGGTGCCACAACATACATGTATTTTCAGCTTCAGTTACATTGGCTGATTTATTCAAATTGGAGGTTTTAAGCTTAAATAAAGTCCCAATCCAAGATCCTTTAGCAACCACCGTATCCCCTTTCACCAATCTGCAACCACCTTTTTCAAATGTCACATGCATTCTAGAATCATTGAACTTAGATATAGAAAGTAGATTTCTAGCAAGTCTTGGAATATGTAAAACATCATTCAGGATATTAACCCTACCATCACTAAAACACAACTTTACCTCTCGTTTTCCCATAATCTTTGCTATGCTATTATCTCCAAAGAAGACATTTCCTCCATCATATTTAGTATACTTAGTGAACCACTCCATGTTAGGAGTCATATGATAGGAGCAACCCGAATCAATAAGCCAAGAGTCATCACTAACGTTTTTATATGAAATGATTAATGCATCATTACCATCATCCGAGGATTTCTCTGTAGAAGCATCACAACTATTTTTCTTGTTCTTACAATCATTCTTTACATGTCCCAATTTCCCACAGTTCCAACACTTTACCTTACTCTTACTAGGGGTTTTAGACTATCCTTTTGACTTACCCTTTCCTTTCTTATCTCCCTTAGGTTCCTTTTCCTTAGGCCTACCTCTTACAAACAAGGCATCTTGGGAGCCCAATTTAGAATTCCTCCTCATCTCCTTTGATAGGAGAGTAGGAATTATATTTTTCATCTTAGGATCTGCACCACTATCACTAATAGCAACAACTAGATTTTCCCAAGACTCTGGTAAAAAAAAGAAGTAACAAAATGCATTTATTTTCATCTTCTAGCTTTACATCTATAGATGCTAACTGACTCAAAATCAAATTGAAATCATTTAAATTATGTGAAACAAAATCACCATCTTTTATCTTTAAAGAATACAACTGTCTTTTCAGATACAACTTATTAGTAAGACTTTTGGTTTGATAAATATCACCTATCCTCTTCCACAATTTATATGTGGTAGTTTCATCTGAAATATTCAAGAGAACAACATCAGCAATACATAATATTATGGTCCCTCTTACCTTCTTATCAATCTTAGCCCAATCCTCATCTAACATAGATGTAGGTGTCTTTTGCTCATTACAAACAACTAACCATTGATCTCTCTTCAAGGAGATCCTCCATTTTTAGTTTCCACATATCATAACTAGATCCATTGAATCTCTCAATAACTAGACAAGAAGTAGAAGTCATTGTAACACAGTTCTTTTAAAAATATGCAATAATACAATAGTAAAAGCTCCCACTACAGCCAAGAAACCTTCAAACTTTTAAGAGAAAAGTGCCTCAAACTCTACTCAACCATTAGCTCTGATACCAAATTTTGAAAATGAAGGTAAATTTGTAGCTTAAAACTTGTAAAACTGTGTGACTGTAGATATAATTAAGTATTCTTTGTCACAATTATTTGTGGATGACTAATCTATTTAGATCAATTCTTTGTATATGATTATTCTGTTTAGATCAATTTTACCAATTGCAGAAAGAGAAAAAAGATTGTAGAAGAATGAGATAAGAAGATAGAAGTGATACAACATATACATGGAGAAAGCATTTTAGGATAAAACTCCACTAGAATGAATAGTGCTTGTATTATTTAACCTTAGAACAAGATTACAATAATATTGTATCAATCCTTGATTGATATGCTTCCTTTCCTTCAACAATCCTTCTTCACAACCTGTAATAAACTCTCATGAAAATCTTATGCACTTGCTGCAATATATAGACAATAATGAGCATTGTAAACTCTTGAGAGTTGACAATTAAAAGAGAATAAAGATCCTCTCAAAAACCTACACCTAGATTTGGTAAGTAGAGTTCCACCATGTAAACAAAAGTCAAACCAAAGTCTTCCTCAATTTTTGCACCCCAAACTAAACACTTAACTGAACTCTAGTCATGAAGATATCTTGTAAACTCCATCTCAAAGTTGGCGCCCAAGAATGGTCCCACTTAACTAAGCCTTGTCAATATGTTCTCATGCAAAAGGTGTTAATTGAAAGATGCCAACTTGGGCGCCCAAGGTGGACCCAAGTCAATCTTAGTTAATTGAAACATATCTCTCCATCAATTCATGCAAACATTATGCATGATTGATCATCCCCACTTAACTGAAAATATCCACCTGTTATCTGTCATGCAATTGAATTCATTAGTCGAGTCAACTAGTATACAACTCAAAATAACTACATGCAACTAAAGATAACTGAACCATAATTGAACTAAACTGAACTGAACTGATAGTGCCACTCCACTCTTGTAAATATCAATCAATATTTTGTAGGAACCTAGACATGCATTACTGAAGTGTTATCAATCCTCTAAATAGTTAACTGAAACAAGGTGGGTTCCACCTTCCATGTGGGCTCCCCATGTGTTCCTATTATTTAGGAACTCATCTTGGATGCCCCCACATGTTCCTAATATTTAGGAATAATTAAAAATGTCAATTTACATATTCATTTCATTCAAATTTAATCTCTTTCTAATCCTAGTGTTGGGGAACACTTTCCAAGGACTTAGGAGATACATGAAATATGTTTAGGATTGCAATTAAATGGCATCCTATTCCCAACATGAATTTCTTCCTTGGGCTACAAATCAATTAGATAGATAAAGGTATTTTCATTTCACAATCAAAGTATGTCAAGGAAATGTTGAAGAAGTTTGGAATGGAAGATTCTAAACTAGTATGTACCCCTATGGTTACTAGTTGCAAATTGAGAAAGAGTGATTAATCTCCTAAGGCTGATAAGAGAAAGTATAGATCAATTATCGGAGGATTTCTATATGTAACTGCTACTAGACCAGATATCATGCATACAGTCTATATTTTGGCTAGATTTAAAGAAGATCCTTGAGATTCACATGTTGCAACAATGAAGAGGATACTCAAATACATGAAGAACACTCTGGATCATGGCTTGTGGTATCCAAAGGATACTTACTTTACTCTAAGTGTTTACACCGATGGAGATTGGGTTGGTTGTGTAGATGACAAGAAAATTACAAGTGGTGGTGCATTATTTCTTGGATGCATATTGGTGTCATGGCTAAGCAAGAAACAATATTCAATGTTTTTATCTACTGTAGAGGCATAAAATATTGCAACAACATCTTGCTACACACAAGTGTTGAGGATGAGGAAAAAATTAAAGGATATCAGAGTGGTATATGATAAACCAATTTCTATCTTTTGTGATAATACAAGTGCTATAAATATATCAAAGAATCTTGTAATGCATTCAAGGACAAAGCATATCTCAAGACGATATCACTTTTTGAGAGAGAAGGTTGTAGAGAATGAAGTAAAGCTTGAATATGTGCCTACAAAGGATCGGGTTGTTGTCATATTCATTAAGGCTCTTCCTAAGGATATTTTTTAGTATCTTTGAGAGAAGTTGGGGGTTATTGCCCCTCCTTCTTTGGACTAGATGCATAAGGAGATGCATCAGTCTAGTGGATCTCAAGATTCATTCTTTGGTCTGGACTGATGTTGGTGGCTACCTGTCAGGGGGAGTAGGTAGTGGCATTATTGGTTGTTGCATTCAAGATGAGTGAGTATTGTCATTGTGTAGTGGTTATTGTTTGATGTAGTATGGTGTGCGCTCCTAAGGGGGAGTATGCAGAATAGTTTGATATCAATGGGAGACAAGGTGTGTGCAAGAAGTTGAGTCCACTTTTTGGCCAAAGAGTGGAAGAGTTTTCTTTGATTTTCAGAATTTGTCACATTTGACCTTAAAATTTGAATCCCTTAGAGACATAATCTTAAAAAAGTCACTAATCATAAAATGTAGTACTCAGAGTCTAGTTTTCAAATATGTAATTTATTTTAATACCCAAATGATAAAAATTGATTTTCAATAGGCAAGTCTAAAAACCATTGTTTAAAACTTTTTTTTACCATACCATGCACATGTATGTCATCCATATTTTGACCTAAATAATCATATTTTTCTAAATCATTTTGGGAAAATATTTGTAACACTGAAGAATGTTGACGATTTTTTTTATTAATTTTCTATTAGTCATAATTGATTTTTTGAAAAATCGTCATGTATGTCATGCATAAGATGACCTAAACTTATCATTTTTAAAAAAATTAAAAGAATCGTCCGAAGAATGTTGACGTATAATTTATTTCTCAAAAAATTATTTTAATAAATAAGTTATTAAAATACTAAAAAGCCCTAATATTTCAAGTTTATGGACTAGTTTCATAAAAAAAATTTGAAAAATAGAAAAATAATTTAATTGTAAAAAAATTACATATTTTGAATCTACATAGTCTCATCTATAATGGGTTTTAATTTCGTCAAAAAAATCTATAAAAAAGGTCTTAAAACATATGTCCAAAGTCACTCTTTTCTACTAACACTGGCATGACCTTCAAGTTGTATGTCAAAGCAGGTCCAAAGCTAAGGGTCGGCTCCCCAAGCCTTTATTCTAGCTTGAAACCCATAGGAAAAAGTAGGCAAAAAATTTAAATTTTTAGAAATGGGATCCCGTTTGGTTCTTTTAAAATTTTAAGCCTTTATGAAAAAGGATCCCGTTTTTGGCTTGGGGCCCTGAAGAACGGGATCCTGTTTGCTAAATAACAAGATCTCCTTTTGTTTTTCCCAATTTTAGGTTTTTTCTAAGTCTAAAATTTCCACTAGAAGTGGACTCGTCTTTGTGTTTTTACCCGACATGCAAATCTGTTTCTTTTTTCCATTGATATCAAACGGGGAGAATGAGTCATGTGAAAAATGAGGTGAGCTAGCTAACAAAGGGAGAAAAAAGATAATGAGTTGGTATAGAGCAGAATATTGAGGATCAGAGTTGTTGTGCTTGTTGTTGATGGTTTTTCACATCATGTGTTGCCATCAATGACAAAGGGGGAGATTGTTGCAAGTATGTGCAGTTGGTGTTGTCATTGATGTCAACAAGCTTTGATGTTGTCATTGGTGTCAATTGTATGAGCAAGATATTGTTGCAAGAGTGTGACCAGTTGGTATTGAGTTGATGTTGTCTCTAATGATTCTTTGATTAGTTGTGTTTGTATTTACAGAAAAATGGTTTGAGCATCACATTAATTAAATACTGGCTATTTGATTAATATTCTTAATTCCTCTACTATTATAATTAAATTGTAAAATTTATTTATATGGTTCATATTCTAATTCTTCTTTCCCAAATTTACCTTCTTTCTAAAATTAATTAAAAGGACAAATTAATCAATTTGTTATTTAATTGATTTTCCCTCTTCCTTTTAAATTTGAATTTTTAAACTTAAATTGGCATATTCTTCTAAAATTGGTTAAAATGCACAAAGGAATTTATTTTTCATTTTACTAATTTACCCTCTCCTATTAAATTTAATTTTTAATTCAATTTAAGTACATTTCTACAAGTTTCTTCTAACCACCTTCAACTCACTTGCCACCTCATCATGTATCTCACAAATGAATTTTTATAAATTGGAAAATATGAAATATCTCCAACAAATTTGTAACCAATTTTGAACAAACTAAGACACATGGCTCCTTCTTCTCTGTGATTCCTTTTAACACTTGGAAATTTTTCTTGTGGAAGGGAACCATCTCCTCGATTCCCTCTAACCTCCTGATGCTCTGCCATTGATCTCACAGGATCACAATCCTGACCATCTGTTGTTGCCACATCACCTTGAGGCTTAGAAAATCTATAAATAGAGCCCTTTGCTACAACATTTCATATAGGAAGATTTAGACAAGTTTATGCTACTGAATTTTAGTGCATTTTGTGAG
This sequence comes from Sequoiadendron giganteum, assembly GCA_007115665.2. Classification (NCBI taxonomy): domain Eukaryota; kingdom Viridiplantae; phylum Streptophyta; class Pinopsida; order Cupressales; family Cupressaceae; genus Sequoiadendron; species Sequoiadendron giganteum. Next base: position 247,572,777 of record CM021109.1, read on the forward strand.
AGAATTTGGAAAGCATTTTAGATTAGTTTTGCATTTTTAGCTCATTTTAGTTTTATAATGGCATTTTTATTTTCATAGTTTAGTCCATTCCATATTCCATTTAGCATTTACATTTGATTATTATCATCATTTTCAGCACTTAGATTTTAGTATCATTCCATCCTAGGATCATTTAGCTTCTATGCATCAAATATTGGAAAATCCAAAAACAAAGGCATGTAGATCTTACTATAGCATCTTGTATCTTGAGTTGTCAATCTTTGCAAGTTAATGTGCAGCAGTAATGAGATATGAGAGAATAATTTAGAGGATTCCTTGGGATTAGAGAACCATGGAATGAGTTAGAAGGAAAGTTGTAGTTTCATTTATGCTATTTTTGATTTCCTTTTAAGTAATGCATTTCATGAAGGTGTGTTATACTAACTATGCAGAGTGGATATCAAACATTGTGCCTGTTTTGAAACCTGATAATAGCATAAGGATTTGCATTTAATTTAGAGATCTCAACAAGGCTTGCCAAAAAGATGATTTCCCCTTACCTAACATAGACATCATTGTGGACTTGACAGCGGGACACGACATGTTATTACTGATGGATGTCTTTTCTAGATATAATCAAATCAAGATAGATCTTGGAGATCAAGATAAAACAACTTTCACTTGCCCATGGGGAAATTGTTGTTGGAACATCATGCCCTTCGGGTTGAAAAATTTAGGGGCCACATACCAAAGAGCTATGACCACCATCTTCCATGACATGATGCATACTTTTATGCAAGACTATGTGGATGACCTGTTGGAAAAATCCCACACTCAAGAAGGACATCTAGAGATATTAGACAAGCTATTCACTCACTTGGAGAAGTTTAATGTTTTCCTTAATCTAAAGAAATGTGTATTTGGGGTAATGTTAGCAAAACTGTTGGGGTATATAGTGTCAAAGAAGGGTATTAAAGTGGACCCTGCAAAGGTAAAAGCTATAATGGAAATGCCTCCCCTAAAAAACATTAGTCAGCTAAGGTCCCTCCAGGGTAGATTCCAATCAATCAAAAGATTTATCTCGTAACTAGTTGATAAGACTCATCCTTTGACTCATATCCTACAAAATAATGTTTCTTTCTAATGGGATGAGAAGTGTGAAGAAGCCTTTAATCAACTAAAACAATACCTGATGAGTCCACTAGTTCTAGCACCTCCAGCAGAAGGGAAGTCTCTTTTATTGTACATCGCCACTATTGACTGATCATTAGGAGCCTTGTTGGCACAAGAAGATTCAACGGGGAAAGAAAGAACAATTTATTATATCAGTAGAACCTTGAATGGATATGAGATCAATTACACTTCCATTAAGAAAGCTTGTCTAGCTATAGTGTTTGCTACCCAACAATTGTGACACTATATCCTGACTCACACAGTTAAGCTCATAGCCAAGATTGATCCACTAAAATATCTCCTAAGCAAAGAAAATATGATAGGAAGACTGGCCAAGAGGGTAATGGTACTCAGTGAATTTGACATCCAATGTGTCGACAAAAAGCTATCAAAGGGCAAGCCATTGTTGATCAACTAGCTGAGGCAACTCTTCATGACAATCATCCACTCCATATTGAATTTCTAGATGCAGATGTCTTGACAGTAACAACAAAACAATGGGTTTTATATTTTGATGGTTCCTTCACTCAGCATGGATTAGAAGCAGGAATCCTATTCATCACTCCCCTAGGGAATACCATTCCAAAATCCTATCACTTGATGTTTCCTTGCACCAAAATACAACCGAATATGAAGCACTCATTATTGGGATCAAGATAGCAGTGGAATGGAAAATTACAGAGCTCCAAGTTTATGGGAATTCACAACTAGTCATCAATCAGGTCAACAATGATTATAAAACCAAAGACAACAAGCTAATTCCTTATAAGAGAATGATTGATGACTTGAAGAAATATTTTGTCGACATCAAATTTGGTCAAATTTCAAGAAGTGATAACAAAGTTGCTGATGCTATGGCTACTATTGCTTCTTTGTTGTAGATTCCAGAAAAATGTGGTCGCTATGAGTTCATGGTGGAGAAACGGTTTACCCCTTCCTACAATGACTCTGAGTCCCAACTTATTTTCCACCTAGATGATGCCAATACCTCCCTCTATAGAAAGATCTACGCTTACCTAAAATATGATATTCTTCCTCCCAATCTTTCCCACAACCAGAAATGATGCCCATCATACCATAATAGTAGATGTCCTTTACCATCAAGGGATTGATGGAACTCTTTTGTAATGTCTAGAAAATGATGAGTCTAAAACATCTTTATGTGATGTCCACGAAGGTATTTGTGAAACTCATTCAAGTGGTTTAACCCTAGCCAAGAAAATCCTTCGTCTGGGATATTACTAGTCGATTATGGAGAGAGAATCCTTTCAATTTTTCAAGACATGTCAAAAATTACAGATCCACAGTAATCTCATCCACACACCAACACAAGAATTGCAGCCCTTTGCATCAACATGGCTATTTTGTCAATGGGGGTTGGATCTTGTGGGTAAAATTCACCCACCTTCATCCAATGGACACAAGTTCATTATCACAGTCACATAATACTTCACAAAGTGGGTTGAAGCCATGCCTCTAATCACCATCACAGGGAAGCAAAATTTCATCATTCATCTTGAACTACATCATTTGCAAATATGGTATCCCTTAATCCATTGTCACCAACAATGGAAGACCTTTCAAGAATCATGACGTACAAGAACTCTGTGAAAAGTTTCATATCCAACATCAGTTTTCTACACCCTACTACCCTCAAGGGAATGACCAAGTTGAGGCCTCAAACAAAACAATCCTCAAAATCTTAAAGAAAACTGTCAACGATGTTGGACGTGACTGGCATATTCAATCAAACCCTACTTTGTGGGCCTATCGTACAAGCATTCGAACACCCACGGGAGCCAGACCCTATGCACTTGTCTATGGATCTGAAGCAGTATTGCCAATCGAAGTTGAGATACCCTCACTTTGGGTATCCTTGAAAGGTCTCATTATAGATGAGGATTACCGTGTGTCTAGATTACAGGAGCTCGAGTTGTTGGATGAACGTTGTCAACTAGCAGTGAATCACCTGAAATTCTATCAGAAGAGAATGTCCTGAAGCTACAATCATAAAGTCAAACCTAGGACATTCCAAATTTTTGATTTGGTACTCAAAGAAAATCCCCGTAATCAATAGGATCGGGAAAACAAAGGAAAATTTTAACCTAATTGGCTAGGTCCTTTTATTGTGGTTTCAGTCTTTGGATCTGTTTGAAGAACCAATGAACAACCTTCACTTGAAGAAGTTCTATACCTGATGCATCCAGTGCATGTTAAAAGTCCTAAAAAAACCCTAAAAAGTGAAAAATCAAAAAATCAAAAAATACAAAAAAACAAAAAAAAGTGAAAAATCAAAAAATGGTTGCCTTGATGAAAACCTAGCAAATAGACATCTTGGTAACAACAAAAAAAAAAAAAATCTGAAAAGTGCAATAAAAACAAATGGTGAAAACCTGGTAAACAGGCACTATTTGTGATAAGTCGGCTCCTCCATCTTTTTGAATGTGTGTTGACCGTTCATTTCTACACATTCATGCATATCTTACAGTGAGCTTCATGTCCATATCTAGATAATGCGATCATCCCACTCTAGCTTGGTTATCATTATATGTATCCATAATAAAGCTGGTTTGTCCTCACTGGGGGAAAAATCCTGATCTCACTAGGGGAAAATCACCGTTGGACATGAGTAAACATGCAAACAATCAACAAGGCAACCTTGATAAAAATGACAATCACTGTAATCATCATCTTGAACATTGAACATCAACCAATCAATCAATCATCCAAATAAACTCAAGGATCAAACCAATCACATCAGTTCTCATTGTAGGATCTTCTGAATCATGATTGGATCATTTTAACACACATGTTCAATTGCTTATATTTTGATTGTTGTTATCATTTCTCAGGATTACCTCGATGATGTCGTGCACTAGAGGCGCTATGATAAAAAATGATATTTTTATCTGTTTTGCTATTTGTGATTCAATCATTATTACTATACAAATTGTTGCAGGACATGCTCTACAAAGTATCATTGATGACATTCTGAATTGGCATAGGAATATGATTAACTCTTGTTTGTTTACACAAGTGATACTCAGGTCATCTCGGTCTAATTATACCTAGATTCTTGTGTTATCTTGGATTATCAAATCTAAACGGAAGTTGTATGAAATTTGTACTCAGATCATCATGGTCTATTTTATGCCATCGATGTTTGTACTAACTTTCAACATAATAAATCACTCAATGATGACAATATGAACAATGAATAAGATTGTCAACATTGCATAGATAGAATTGCATTTCATATTAGTCTACATTTGCACTATAGATTTTCTAAGCTGTTCATCCTCAAGGTTGATGTTATTTCTTTCTACAAGATTTGAGTATACTTGACATAACAAAAAAATCATTCATTTGCATTTCCATTTCATTCCATATCATACCTCCATTTGCATTTGAAAATTTCCAAAAATAAAGCATAATACCATCACATCAAGATCATAATAAATACATCTCTTTCATTCATTCATAGTCATTCATCATAATAACATAATCATAATCCATTTCACACATTTGCATAATAACATAATCATAATCCATTTCACACATTTTCATAATAACATAATCATAATCCATCTCACATATTTGCATTCATAGTCATTATCCATTTCACATAGTTGCATAAAAAAATACCAAAAACATGGAAAATTGCATCACATATTTGCATCATAACATTCATCTCATAATATCATAGCATAAAAATCATACAACCATACATCTACCTTGCATTACATTTGCATCCATAAACCATCCGTAATCATCCATTTGCAATTCATAGTAAAACCATTTGCATCCATACATCAATATACATATAAGAAAATAACAAAAATCACATGTCATTTGCATTTATATCATTCGTCTCATAAATCCATCCATCCATAATAAAAGCATCATTATCCATACATGCATCCATAACATAATCATATCAAAATATAGCGTAAATATAGAACATAAATTAAATGCATCCATCCATAATAAAGAATCAACACATAAAATCATCAAATGCCACTGCATATCATATAACCTCATGAAAGTATGTCAAGTATACAATGATAAATCCAAGAAAGTGATACATCAAATATGTGGCACAAAGGACGAGTCTATAAATCACAATATAAAATCAAGTCTGCCTGAGAGATCTTGTGGTGTTGTCACCTGATGTGGCCCATCTCTATCTTATCCCTGAAGGCCCTACCCCTGATGGTCATGTCCCTAGTGGTGGAGGTCTTCCTGGAGGAAGTGGCTGAGTAACCCCTCTACTAGTGGTATGGGAGTGTGAGCGTCTAGACCTAGACCTGGTGTAGTTGACCCGCTGTGCTCGTGGTACAACGTCATGGTATCTACCTCTATAGTATTTCACCTCCTTGGTGAACTCTCAGAGCTCTCTAACTAGATCTGCAATACCTATACCCTATGCAGCCATCTATATCCTGTCAGCTATGACCATGACCTGTGCCTCCTACCTCCCCGCGACATCCCTCTTGGCTGTAAGAGTAGCTACTTGGGCCTGTAGTTGTACCATCTATCCCTGGATCTGCACCTGTGCCGGAGCCTATGCCTAAATTTGTGCCTCGACTTGGGAAGGCTATCCTTGAAGTGTCTAGACTTGTGCCTACAAAGTTTGAACTTGCCCCTGTAACCCGACAATCTGTGCCTATTGTCTTTGCAAGGGCATCCACACTATCAATGATCATTGCCCACCTGGTCCCGATCTCCGCCTCTTGGGGATAACCCCAAAGACTGGCACACCTACTCCTCCTCCACCACCTCCTCCATCATCCCCTCCTCCATCACCACCATCAACTCCACCTCCCCCCCCCCCTCCATCTCCTCCCCTTGGCTATATGGTTGGTCCTGATCTCCTCCCTGCATCCAAAATCGGCGTTGCCTCATCGAGACTAGATATCCACAGAAATGGATGAGTATGGAAGTTCTCTATGTAATCCACCATCATCTAAGCATCTACTATCTCTGGATGGTACAACTATAAAATGGGTTGTAGGCTGTAATTTTCAGCGCAAGCTGCATCATAATCAATAGTCAAACCCTACTCTAGTATGTCTTGTCATTGTTGTGCATAATGCACTACCCCCTATGGCATCCCCTGGATGTGACCATACTGCCTGTGGACCCTGCCAAACATGAATCTCTCCAGAATGTAAGATGTCCTCCCTATCAAATATCTGCTGCAAAACATAAATGGAAGCTCTGCACCATCCGAGGGCCATGACTCACAATCTAAATAGGGTCGCCATATCACAATATCCAGGTCATCCAAGACCCACCTCCAGTACTCTAACTTGCCCAGCTTATGCTAGACAAGTGGACCTAAATATCCAAAAACATACGGTCGCTCTACTATCAGCACCATGTCCCCAACTGGCCATGTGATCGCTATATGCTCCCAAGCCCAGAGCTATAGAAGTGTGCATCTTGTTGATAAACTGCCTACTCAAAGATATACTACCTGATGCATATCATGATATAGGTGTGCTAGCATGCATGAACCCCAAGCATATATTGTCCCATGAGCAAGCATGCTCTATAAAAATCATCCCCAACCAACTGAAAGGCCCTTCGACCTACGATCTTGGTAGAGAAATCCTCCAACGAAGCTTGTTAGGACACAAGGTAGTGGTTGCTAAGTCACAATCAACTCCTACCAAGATAACTCATAACCAATAATCCCATCATCATGAAACATCTATTGTAGGGTGTTTGTCCCTCCCAGCTCCTCCACATCATACATAACCAAGGTCCCAATAACCAATATCCTTAATATTCGATATACGTCCTTCGGGGTCACTGTCATCTCTCTCGTCGGCAAATGAAATGTGTTGTGGTCATTGTGCCACCTCTCCACAAGTGATGTATGTAGCCCCTGGTTAATCCAATACTGGGGCATGTCTATCAATGAACTCAAGACACACTGGTCTATAATGGCAAGATCTATTCGATTCAGCTATGGGATCATGTCCCACATCCCTGGAAAGCACTCGCGAACCTGAAGGTTCCCTAAGCCACCCTCCTAGAATCAAATCAAAACATCAAGTCAACAAATCATTCAATCAACCTATCAATCAAGCACATCATCTAATCAAATCAACTCATGTGAGATTCTGATCAAATCTCAAGGAGAACCTAACCTATCATTCAATTCTCATTTTTCATCAATCAATCAATCAAAATCAATCTATCTTGTCATCGTTCCTCGCCTATCATGAGGACGATTATCAATCAATCAATCAATCAACCTATCCTAGTTCATCATTCCTCACCTATGATGAGGACGATCATCAACCTATCAATCAACATCATTCTATCATCAACTAATATGATAAAAAAACATCAAAATGTAGGAGGAATTCATCAAAAACATCAATTTTGGCTAAATGCGCTAAAACAGGGCTTCTATGTGCCAATGTACCAGATGCGCTAGAAAACCTATTGGATGCGTTGGAGTAGAGTCCTTATGCACCATTTCATCAATGAGCTGGAAAACGGGTTCGATGCGTCGTAACAAAGTCCCGATGCATCATCTCCCGAATGCACTACTTGATCAACCCTATGTGTGACTCTATCACATGTATGCGCTATTTGTCGGATGCACTGATGTTTTGACCTAATGTGCTGAAGCAGAATCTGAATGCACTAAACTAATTTAGGGATCCTAACCTAACGGGATGCACTATTATAGGCTCCCTATGTGCTAAAGCGGGTGCCCTATGCGCTATTTCACCTACCCTATGTGCTAAAATGTAAAGAAAATTCAAATTTTTGAAAGCAAATTAAGGCACTAAAATCAAGATTTGAAATTCAAAAAGGCGGTTTTTGGGATACATACCAGAGGTCCATACGTGGCCGAGCGCTGGTGACAGCAAACTCGCTCAAATCAGTGTATGTGGCATGCAATTATGTCCATCCTTGCTTTGTAGGCTCTCATTCTTCAAAATGCTAAGGTTACAAATGAACTTAAATTTTACCCTTTTACCCCTTTTAAAGGTTAATTAAGGGGTAATAATGATGGCATTTTATTTAATTTTTCAAAGGGGTCTTTTATCAATTAAACAACAATGTGGCGAATCTCTTCTAATTTTTGGGAGATAAATTAGGTCCTCCTTATCGAATCTATTGATCATCAACACATTATCAAAAAATCATTTAAATAATCAATTTTTTTTCAAAAATCATCAAAAAAATCAAAAGTCCCTGATTTACCTCCTGAGGGGGCATCCTTTCATCATCATTGTAAAATCGGAGTCTGGGGCATGTCAAAAATTTCTATCATCACGGTCAGAAATTTATTCTTTGAAACAATGTGATTGTGCACATCAATTCAAAGAGGGGAAAAATGTATGCATGCAAAAATGGTTTGAGCATCACATTAATTAAATACTGGCTATTTGATTAATATTCTTAATTCCTCTACTATTATAAATAAATTGTAAAATTTATTTATATGGTTCATATTCTAATTCTTCTTTTCCAAATTCACCTTCTTTCTAAAATTAATTAAAAGGACAAATTAATCAATTTGTTATTTAATTGATTTTCCCTCTTCCTTTTAAATTTGAATTTTTAAATTCAAATTGGCATATTCTTCTAAAATTGGTTAAAATGCATAAAGGAATTTATTTGTCATTTTACTAATTTACCTTCTCCTATTAAATTGAATTTTTAATTCGATTTAAGCACATTTCTACAACTTTCTTCTAACCACCTCCAACTCACCTGCCACCTCATCATGTGTCTCACAAATGGATTTTTATAAATTGGAAAATATGAAATATCTCCACCAAATTTGTAACCAATTTTGAACAAACTAAGACACATGGCTCCTTCTTCTCTGTGATTCCTTTTAACACTTGGAAATTTGTCTTGTGGAAGGGAACCATCTCCCTAATTCCCTCTAATCTCTTGATGCTTTGTTGTTGATGTCGTAGGATCACAATCCTGATCGTCCATTATTGCCACATCACCTTGAGGCTTAGAAAATCTATAAATAGAGCCATTTGCTACATCATTTCATATAGGAAGATTAAGACAAGTTTATGTTTCTCAATTTTAGTGCATTTTGTGAGAGAATTTGGAAAGAATTTTAGATTAGTTTTGCATTTTTAGCTCATTTTAGTGTTATAATGGCATTTTTATTTTCATAGTTTAGTCCATTCCATCTTCCATTTAGAATTTACACTTGATCATTATCATCATTTTCAGCACTTATATTGTAGTATCATTCCATCCTAGGATAATTTAGCTTCTATGCATCAAATATTGGAAAATCCAAAAACATAGGCATGTAGATTTTACTATAGCATCTCGTACCTTGAGTTGTCAATCTTTGTAGGTTAATGTGCAGCAATAATGAGATTCGAGAGCATAATTTGCAAGATTCCTTGGTATTAGAGAACCATGGAATGAGTTATAAGGAAAGTTGTAGTTTCATTTATGCTATTTTTGATTTCCTTTTAAGTAATGAATTCTATGAAGGTGTGTTATACTGACATTGGAGGACATACTTTATACCACACAACATTATGTTGTCATTAGTAAGCTACTGGTGTCAACCTCTAGTGTTTCTTTGATAAGCTTCCATTTATCAATGTATGGTTGAGTTGATATGTTGATTTGGCTTGGAAGTGTTGAAGATGTATTTCTGGTGCTTGGTTTCCAAGTGCTTTTGAAAAAAATTAAATAAAAAGAGAAAATAGTGTATTGTAGTGGTGTTATGTGTTGCATAGTAGCATTCTTGTTTCACTCCACATTTTTTCTATATTGTATATTTTCTTGTGTGATTTGGATATGTTGATCATAGGTGTTGCATCCAAAATTTGGTGTTCTAGATCATTGTGCAGTCGAAGTTGTGTTCACCATTGTGTGAACTATGTATTACAGAGGTATCTGGGAGAAATGGTTTTGCTCTAAATTTCTCTGATGAGTGGTTTTAGGTCTTGAGGATTTGGAAGGGTGTTGATAGTGTTTGTATCTTTCTATAGTTGAATATTTTTAAGGTTTGGTGCTTCAAAAATTGGTTTCTTGAGTTGTAATGCATGGCAGAATTATCTGAGTGTACTAGGTGTGTACATTCTTTAGGTGAAACTTGTTGTGAAGGAATTTATTATATTTTAGGGTGTTTGTGGAATATTCCATATTTTTTCAAGTGGCATTTGTTGTTTGTGAGTTGTTTTTGGATCAAAGGAAGTGTGTACTTAATTGCTTAATGGTGTTTACACTAATTGCAGAGTTGCTTTGGTGTTTGTGGAAGCGTGGCATGATGTGTATGAGTAGATTTAGGTCTAGGTTAAGATGTTTTGGTCTTCCTTCATTCCTTTCCATCATGAGAATGTTTTGGTACTGACCTTATTTGAATTTGCATGATTGAGGTGCATACCCAACCTTGGAGAATGTTTTCAAGGCTGAAGATGGTATAAATATGTGTTGAGTTATTGAGGGATGATAAGATAGATGTGTTTGATGCAAAAGATATGAATTGCAAAGTTCTGAGATGTGAATTTGTGTAGTGTAGTGTGAGATTTCATGTGTTATATTACTGGACGTAGTGAATAGAAGGTGTCTACAATCTTCAATAAGACTATGAAGGTGTTATTGATGTTGTGGTGGACTTTTTTGTTGCATTGAGATGGATTTCTCACTATAGCATTCTTCTCTATCTTCTTTCCTATTTTGGTAGTGAGCCTCTCTTTCTTTTGGGTAGTGAGCCCTCTGGAAATGAGCCCTTTGTAATCAGTGTTGATATTACTCTATATTGTGAGTTAATCCTTACAATGGTTTTTCCCTTCTTGGGTTTTCCACGTAAATCTATTGTTTCTTTGTGCCTTCTTGGGTTTTCCACATAAATCCGTTGTTTCTTTGTGCATGGTGTTGCTTTGGTTCTATTTTTGTTATCTTCTTTCATGATAAATCATTCTAATAGATTTAGGGTTAATTGAATTAATGTGGACCTGAATGTTTGTGAGGGTTTTGAAGTTTTAAGTTACAACTGATTCACCCCCTCTCTCAATTGTCTTGTGCATTCAACAGATGATGAGGAAAATATTGAAGACAAGGAGTTAACTAAACTAATTGTGGAGTAAGCTTGAGAAGGTGGAGAAGATAACTCAACTAGATTAATGGAAAATTATCATTTTGAGCTCTTAAGAGGATAATAATGAATTAGATTAATGCATAAAATAGATAATGAGAAGGAGAAATTACTATTTAGAATACATAACTAACTAGTGAGGTGATAAATATAAATTTTATTTATTTATTAAAAGTAGATAGTTAGCTCACATTAATTAAATAGTAAAATATTATTTAATTATTGAATAAATTATGGATAAAGGTAATAAATGATAAATGATAAAATGATATAATGAATGATTAATTAATGGTATAATAAATGATTGTCGATGTTTAGAAGAGTATTTTAGTGTCTACACATTCCATCAAAATGAGCACAAAACTAAATGAAACTTAGCATTTTTTTTAAGCAAAAGGCATATTGCCTATATATATATTTATAATAATATTTAAAATTTACAATAGATCCTATGTTCTTTTTCAGAAGACATATTGCCTTGAACTGACTATTACAGATGTTTCTACAAACTATCAAAAAATTTAGACCTAAAAATCCTGATGAACGCTTTAACCACTTTTTATCACAACAAAAAACTATTTTAACCTAAGGGCTATAGATTTCAAAGAAATTCAATTTACATCGGTACCAGCTGATCATTCTCATCTTGAGATTCTTCTGTCATGCCATCAAATTGCTCTTCTTCCACAACATGTATAGGCTGAGAAGTGTTGATAAAGGCTCCAAAATTTTGAACACCCACTTGCTGCTCCTCTTTCACAATAGATACATGCTCAAAATTTCTATTAATACCACCAATATTTTGGTCACCATGCTCTTCCATATTCCAATAACCCGCAAACTGAGCCATGTTATAAGAAGACTCTCCAATATTTTGAACACCAGCTTGCTACCCTTCTTCCACAATAGGTACATGCTAGAAATTATTAATAAAAACTCCACTATTTTTGTCACCATGCTCTTCCAAACTACAATATCCCACAAATTGAGACATTTTAGAAGATGACTCAACAATATTTTGAACACCCACATGTGAAAAAAGAGCATCATGCTCTTCCTCTGCTACCCCTTCTAGAAACTGACACTGAGGCTCTTCATTTAGTTTGAATTCATTGGAAATTCGAACTCCGAACAACTGAAGTTGACCACCCACTGGTTTCCCATTTTCCTCTGTCAATTCTTGAACAATTCCCTGACCATTTTACACATTGGATTCATGTTGATCCATAGACTAATGCAGATTGTTCACACCTGATTGAACTTGTGCTTGGAAAGACACAAACATAGGTATCTTATGATCATGTGTGAGTACCACCAAAATAGCATGTGCTTTCACCTTTACTTTGTCGACAAATTCTGGAGCAAACCCCTGTGCATAATTTCTAAGAACATTCAACATGAAGCTCAAATTCTAAAGTGAAAGAGACATGTTAATTGTAATATATAATTTTCGGAAATATGTCCTATGCAGTAGGAAGTGCCTAGGAAAAATCCCTCCTACATATCCATGTCCTTTCCAGAAATCATACCTTCGACAAGCTTTGTGAAGAATTCCATTTTGTAAATAAACCTCCTTTACAACTTTATTTGTGGCAGACTCAACTAGCTAGACATCTTGCAACAAGTCCATAAGATTGGATATAAAAATGGATAATAGTTGAGAAGGATAAATTAAACTTTTATCTTCTAGATCTAGAATTTCCACTCCAACAACCCTTTTTATATGCTTTATAAAGATTAAACAATGATCTCTAAACACCAGCTGCAACTCAGCATCTCCAAATTCTTCTGATATCGACATCTCCCAATCATTTACAGGTATGAAAACTCTATAGTTTCACGGATAGAAATCCATCTGCCACCACCTATACTCTGGATAAAGAAGCTCACCACTACTGGAACTATATGAAGAAAACATACAATATTTTCTCCAAGCCATTCACTCAGCTAACAATTTCATTTATGAAATTTTTAACACCAATCTCTCTAATTTATTTCCCATGCCCAAACTGAGAATGCCTTTGATGAAGAATCTTATCAAATCCTAAACAAATTGTACTCTTGTACCCAAGGAATTAATGCTTAGCATTCTTTGGATAACTTCTAACTGGATTTTGATAAATTAGACACTATAACCCACCCTTAGCAAAATGGAATGACTACATACACTTATCTAAATTTAGATATGCCTCCTTTAGATTTTCAAAATCAATTTGATGCAAATGGTACCAGTCATGATTAATTCACACTCCTAGCTCGTACACTTTGAAACAATGTACAAAATCATATATCTTGACACCTGTAGCCTACACATGACATAAAATGTTAGAGAAAAAAGGTGTTGTGCATATATCATGAGGATTACATCATATCTTTTACTACCTTTAGGAATACTCAGTAGAGTATATTTTTTTGCCTCACTTTGAGCCCTTGAATGTACATTTTGCAACAATTCATACACGACTCTTGAAGCTTAACTGCATGATAGATAATTCCCATGAACTTGACAATACAAACAATAATAGCTCATTGTACAGATAATCTCCCACAGATTACCAAATATCACCTAAGCTAATACACATTGTACCTTCTTGACATCATTAGTACTGACCCAAACCATAAACCCTGTGATTTGTATTTCAACAAAATTAAGATAATGTATCCACACTCTTTGACATGTTCTAATACATTAGCACCATGTGAAGTTATTTCAACTTGAGACAACTCGTATGACCTCCTTGAAATATAACATCTGTCAATATTTTTATACACTTGGTGTCTTCCTTGACTCAAACATGTAAGTGAATTCATCAAATGTTTGATGACAACCACAACTCTTACACTTTTAAACAAGTGAATTATTTATTTTACAGATTCAACAGAATATTTTTCCATATAATAAAGCCTAGTAGATGCAACAATGAGGATTAGGATTAATAATTAACTTTCCTCTTTTGATAATAAGCCTACTAGAATAAGATGTATCTTACCCAACTCAGCCACATGAGTGATTTCATTCTCTACCTAATCACACCCATAATTTTCCAAATAATCTACCACCATATTTTCTTCTCTATATGTGTGCAATATTTGATAATTACCTATCTTATCAAGCAAGGCCCAGATCTGTTTAATAATTTACCCCAACATCCAATTCTGAATCTTACGATCCCTACATGCATTTATTAAGATCAATGAATCTCCTTCTACTTGGATCACGGGAAGCTTAAAACAAAGAGCTAACTTCAATCCTTGCAAAAGTGCTTGAACTTTAGCTGCATTGTTAGTTTTAGGCATCAACTTAAAAGATTTATTTCATAGCACTAACCCTTTGTGATCCCTTATAATCACTCCCACTCTAGATAAACATGGATTCCCCCTAGAGGCTTCATCTATATTCAACTTGAAGATACCAACTAGAGGAGGTAACCAAACAATGAAAGCTCTATTTAGTTTTTGAATAGACTGATGGAGACTTTCTTTGAAAGGTAGAGATAAGAGTGACCATGAAGACATTACCTTTGAGTCCCAATCATAAACAATGAGCCAACATGATTAGCTTTATATACATATACATTTATAGTTTCTAATATTGATCTTTCCAACAATACTAACACCTAATCAATGTTCAGTTTCTCTTTCCTAAAAATGCATCTATTTCTTGCCCACCAAATAGCCCAAACAGTTGAAGATGAAATAATACACCAAATACTAGCAAAAAATGAATATTTATACAACTGAGGCCAACTACTAAATAATTTCCAGTTGGTGTTTGGAAAAACTGACTGCCAATTCATTTTAGCCACAACAAACAACCAACAAAATTGTGCTACAAGGCATAGAAGGGAAAGGTGATTGATATCTTCCAGCTCTTGACCACAAAGCACACATTTGAAAGGATCTGATATCCTTAGTTTTGCTAACTTATCACTTGTAAGAATTTCATTTTTGATTACTAGCCATGAAAATGGTGGAGTCACGGTAAGGAGGGTCCTCAAAGAGAATAGTCTGAACCATGCAACAAGAGTAACACAATAGAAGACACATAATTTATGGAGAAAAATGCAGGTGCAAACATTCTCATTATCTAAAATATTGATTACATATAGTCAGCCACATCTGAGCTTACAAATTTGACACATAGGTCTGACTACAACATGGTCAAAATACAGTGCTCATACATGCGAATGAGATCCTATAGATCGGATCTAATATAAAAAATGTCCATAATAATCTCTCTCCCCTTCTAATGATTCAATACTAACTTTATATCATATCCACGAGTCTAGAAACATCTGCATCATCCAAAGATCGCTACAATCTCTGAGAAGAAATGTGTAACGTGTGCAAGAATAGGTCGGCCTCAAATCTGAAATCCATCCATGGTAGATGTATATGAAGAAGTGTGGACCTAAGTGTAAGGTTGGTGACACTCCATGGAACAAATATAAACACACCGTGAGGATCCACAAGTCACAAGAAAGGTTCGCGATTGATCCAACTAGCCGTGAGGATCCACAAGTCACAAGAAAGGTTCGCGATTGCTAACTTGCTGGAAAAAGATCCAAATGAGATGAAAACTTGGAAAAAAAAGATTGAACATGTCCATAATGAAATACTAGGTATGCAAGATTTGGCGAGCAAATATGCAGAAACACTAGATCTTCAAACTCGAACTAGAACAAGAACAAAATTGAATGAAGGTATTTTTGGTTGATGCAAGATTTCCAAGAACCAAGGATGCTCCTGCATCATAAATATAGGGTTAATGAAAAGTGATTCTCTCACTTTTTTGGTGCCAAAGGAAAACCAATACGGTCTACCTCAGCCTGATAAATCCAAGAACAATCCTCCACTGGTCTACCTTTCCACTTCACAAGATATTCTTTGTACTACCTTCCACTAGTCTTTCTCCCATCTCTAACATCAAAAACTTCATCTATCTCATCTAATGGCTATTTAGGAAGTTATTTTTCCAACTTTGTCTTATTGTCCTCACTAAATTCTGCTTCATGGTACTGATGTAGGTCTACAATGTTGAATAGAGGTGATATACTCATGCCATCCAGTAACTCCACTTCATATGCATTCCCTGAGTCAAATTTCTTCAATATCCTACAGGCTTCAAACTTCCCCATCTTCAGTTTACTATGTATTCCAACTGGAAATATTTCTTTCCTCAAGTACACCATCACTTCATCTCCAATTTTGAACTACTTATGTCTCCTCTTTTCATCTGCTTTCTCCTTATACTTTTGGTTCATGTTCTCCAAATGGTGCTTCAATTGAGTATGCATTGTCTTCATATGTTCTGCAAAATATTCTACTTCTACAGTCCTCTTATCTTCCTTACTAATGTTCTTTAGCTCTAATATACCTCTAGGATGAACTCTTGTAATAATCTCAAAAGGGGTCTTTCTAGTACTCGTGTTCACTGAATTATTTTAGGCAAACTCTGCTTGTGCTAGGACTAGATCCCTAATTCGAGTCTTCTCTCCAACCAAGCATCTCAAAAAATTTCCCAAACTCCGATTCACTACCTTTGTCTGTCCATCTATTTGTGTTTGAAAAGTAGAATTGAAATTCAAATCTGTTTTCAACTTCTTCCAAAGTGTCCTCCAAAAATAGCTAACAAACTGACCACCTCCTAGGTAATCCATGCAATCTGACCACCTCTCTGAAGAACAAATTTTCTACATGTACCGCATCCATTGTCTTCTTACAAGGTATGAAATGTGCCATCTTAGAAAATTTATCCACTACCAAAAATACTGAATCATTACCTCTCTGTGTCTTAGGCAACCCAAGTATAAAATCCATACTGATATCTTCCCAAGGTCCTTGTGGTACCGTTAGTGGCTTATACAGTCCAACATTGTGACTACTTCCTTTTGCAACTTAACAAACTCAACAACTTTGCACAAATCTCCTTGCATCCTTATGAATCTGTGGCCAAAAGTAGTTCTCACTCACCAATGCAACTATCTTGTCAATTCCAAAATCAACTGGAAATATGCCACTATGTTTCTCTTTTACCAAGTTATCCCTCGTTGAAATTTGGGGTAAACACAACTGTTTTCCTCTAAACATGTCCTCTTGGATGAAATAATCCAACCATTGAATTATATCCTCTAGGATTGGTTCTCTACGTGCTCTCCAAGGTTCTACAAAATCCGGGTCTTCCTTATACAAGTTCCTCATTTCATCAAAGCCTAATGCCTCCACTCTCATCTGTGCCAGTAAAGTTCTTCTCCTACTCAAAGCATCAGCAACTTTATTTGACTTTTCACTCCTATGTTTCAAGATAAAAGTGTAACTCTGTAAGAACTCTACCCATCTCATGTGTTTCTGATTCAACTTACCTTGACTGTTCAAATACTGTAAAGCTTGATGATCCGTATACAACACAAACTCCTTAGATAACAAGTAATGTCTCCACTTTTTCAAGGCTTGAACTATGGAATAAAACTCCTGATCATATACTGAATACCTTCTCCTTGCATCATTCAACTTCTCACTGAAATAGGCTACTGGTCTTCCTTCTTGGCTTAACACTACTCCAATTGCATTTCCGCTTGCATCACAGTCTACTTGAAATACCTTATCAAAATTTGGTAAAGCCAACACAGGTTGCTCAATCACCTTTTGTTCCAACAATTCAAAACTCAAGTCTACTCCAGATGTCCCTTTAAAATCCTTCCTATCTCCTCTCATCGTCTCAGTCATGGGGTTACAAATAGAACTAAAATTCCTAATGAACTTCTAGTAGAAACTAGCCAATCCATGAAATTATCTTACCTCTCCAATGCTTTCAGGTGTAGGCCATTCAAGAATAGCTCTCACCTTTTCAGGATCCATTTTCAATCCATCCACTGATATCACAAATCCTAGATATACCAATTCCTCCTTCATGAAACTACACTTCTTTAGGTTTATCAACAACTGTTCTTCTTTCAACCTCTACAAAACTTGTCTTATGTGCCACAAATGTTCCTCTCTAGTCTTACTAAAAATAAAAATTTCATCCAAATATACAATCACAAATTTACCCAAGAATTTATTTAGTACCTCATTCATCAACCTCATGAAAGTACACTATGCATTTGTCAACCCAAAAGGCATCACCAACCACTCATACAATCCTTCATTTGTCTTGAATGTTGTTTTCCACTCATCTCCTTCTCTAATTATGATTTGATGATATCCACTCTTCAAGTCTATCTTTGTAAAGTACTTAGCTCCACTCAAACAATCCATAATGCTATCCATCTGGGGAAAAGGGAATCTATACTTCATTGTGATCTTGTTTATGGCTCTAGAGTTGGTACACATTCTCCATACTCCATATTTCTTAGGTGCAAGCACAACAAGTACTATGCAAGGACTTAAGCTTTCTTTGATCAAACCTTTCCTCAACAACTCTTGCACTTATCTATTCAATTCTTCATTCTTTGTCAGTGTCATCCAGTGTGCTGCTTTGTTAGGAAAACTAGCTCCAAGAATCAAATCCATGCAATGACTAATACTCCATACAGGTGGTAATCTATCAGGTATATTATCTGAAATGATAGCCTCATATTCTGTCAACAACTCTCTTATCTCTTCTGATTGTCCTTCTAGATGCTTCAAGTCTTCAACTTTCTTAGGTACCAATGCATAGCACAAGCTCTCATGTCACAGTCCATCGAGAAATCTTCTTCCATCAACCAAACAGATTCTAGTAGTCGTGCAAATCTTAGCCTTAGGAACATCTTTCAAGGGTAACAAAGTTTGCTTCATCCCATTAGCAACAATGGTGTATATATTCTTCTTTCCATCATGAATAGCTTGTCGATCATACTACCAAGGCCTTCCCAACAAGATATGGCATATATCCATGGGCATAATATCACACAAAACATCGTCATGGTAGTTTCCTATCTTCAATTTCACCAAACATTGTTCACTTACCAATATTTTATGCTCATCTTGAATCCATGCTATCTGATAGGGTTTAGGGTGTTTCAACATTTCCAACTTCAATTTGGTTACCATTTCTTCAGAAGCCAAGTTCTTTGAACTTCCACTATTAATGATCACTTTGCAACATTTATCAGCTACCTTACATCTGGTCCTGAAAAAATTCTTTCTCTGCAACGATTATTTCTCCAATTCACTTTGACACAATACTCTCCTATTCACCAATACCTCTCCTTCTTTCGGTTGATTAGATGATCCAGCATGATCCTCCTCAACAAGGTTTTTTCTCCTAATGTTCTCATTCTTTCTGCGTGACTCTCCTTGTTTGCATTCAAAGGCTCTATGTCCTTCTCCACCACATTTAAAACAAGTTCCCCTTAATACCCTTTTCTCTTGTCCTATATCATCTTTTCTATACTCTTCATTTCTGTAGCCACCATATCCTCCTCTTCTGTAAGAGTTTCCATCATCTCTTCGATATGAATTTTCACTTTTATTGACCTCCTTATTCTGATCTGCAAAGGCTCATCTTCCTCCTCTAGTAAATATTCTTCCTCTCTAAAATCTTCCACCTCTTCTTCTCTGTCTCTGTTCATGTCTTTTATTTAGCTTCTCCTCTACTTTTAGGGCACACTAATATGCCTCTTCCACACTCAAAAACTTAATCAAACTGATCTCATCCTGAATAGATGACCTCAAACCATTCACATATATGGCTACTTGTTCAATTTCATCTTCTGAATGTCCAGATCTGATATTCAACTTATAGAATTCCTCTGTATACTCTGTCACGCTTGATTCTTTCTACTTTAGGTTCTGCAATTTCTTCAAAAAACTAATATAGTAGTCTACAAGCATAAACTTTGTCTTCAATTTATTCACCATCCGATCCCATGATCTTATCTTCTCCTTTCCTTTTCCTTGTCTATCTGTCTGCAAATGTTCCCACCGAAGGGATGCATGTCCTCTCAATTTTGTACAGGAAAATTTCACCTTCTTATCATCTGGGGTGCCTTCAAACTCAAAGTATTTCTCCATTTATTTTATCCAGTCCAACAATTCGACTGAATCCAACTTACCATTATAGTTTGGTGGATTGAAATGTGGCTTAGTGTTTACTTGAGTTAGGGCTCTTATGAACCTCTCTTCTCCCTGATCAAGGACAGGTTTCTCTCTTGCAACTTCTTATTGTTCTTCTATTTCTTCATCACTTACATCATTAATTGGTCGACCTCTTCTTTGGGTCATTTCAACTGCTTCTAATCTAGCAACAATTCCTCTCAGCAATTTCATTACAGCAAGGTCTTCATTTCCACTCGTTCCATTTCCTCTACCATTACTTCTTCCCACCATCTTTACACAAGTCCTTTGCAATTGCAGGTCGGATCCTTAATCCGCCACCCTACAACAAATCTTCAACAGGACTGTGCAACTTCTCATGATCTCATAAGGGATGAATCTCGCTCTGATACCAATTTGGTGTGGTCACGGTAAGGAAGGTCCTCAAAGAGAAAAGTCTGAACCATGTAACAAGAGTAACATAATAGAAGCAACAAATTTATGGAGGAAAATGCAGGTGCAAACATTCTCATTATCTGAAATATTGATTACATATAGTCAGCCACATCCAGGCTTACAGATTCGGCATAGAGGCCTGATTACAACATGCTCAAAATACAATGCTCATACATGCGAGCGAAATCCTACAGATTGGATCTAATATACATGTACTTCATAATAATCTCTCTCCCCTTCTAATTATTCAATACTAGCTTTATATCATATCCGCGAGTCTAGAAACATCTGCATCGGCCAAAGATCGCTACAATCTCTGAGAAGAAATGTGCAACGTGTGCTAGAATAGGTCGGCCTCAAATCTTAAATTCATCCATGGTAGATGCATATGATGAAGTGTGGACCTAAGTGTAAGGTTGGTGACACTCCATGGAAAAAATATAAACACACTCTGAGGATCCGCAAGTCACGGGAAAGGTCTGTGATCGATCCAACTAGCCATTAGGTTTTGAAGTTATTCTAAGGCCAACCTCAAAATAGTCATGTACACAGGAAGCTGTAACTTGCTGAAAAAAGATCCAAATGAGATGAAAACTTGGAAAAAAAAGATTGAACATGTTCATAATGAAATACTAGGTACGCAAGATCTAGCGAGAAAATATGCAGAAACACCGAATCTTCAAACTCAAACCTGAACAAGAACAAAACTGAATGAAGGTATTTTTGGTTGATGCAAGATTTCCAAGAACCAAGGATGCTCATGCATCAGAAAAGCAACCTACTTTAGGAAAAAAATTTGAATTCCAACAAAACTGATATGCTCTTTGATCTATGACTTGTAGAGTAGCTTGAGAAATTGATTTGTACCCCTCTTTTACTGAATAACAACTTGTTTTTGCTTTAGATCAGATTAATCTATCTAGCTTGGATGAAAAGTAAATTTCCCTTTCTCGAAGAATAGCTAAAATCTGATATTTGTGATCCTCATCTATTGACTCATTTGAAAAATCCTTCCACTTGACTTTTCCCATCAAAAAATCCACATGGTGAACATAATCTTTGACTTTTGTGCCCCAACAATGGGACAAAAAGTTTGAAAAATTTTCATAATTATATTGAACATCTAGATTTTGAAATCCATTCCATTAATATTTCTAGAATAAGGCTTCATTACCATCATTTACCTCCCAAGTTAAATGAGGTAAAATGATTTTTCTACATGAAACTAAAAAATTCCACATAACTGACCCGAATGATGGATTTAACATAGTAAATATTCTCGATGGACACAGATTATCCAAATACTTATTCTACATAAGGCAACACCATTTTAGAGAAGGTTTTGCATACATTCGCCAAACCATTTTGGCTCCTAATGCCAAATTCCTTTCAATCAAATTATGGAGACCTATTCCCCCTTTTAACTTCTCTAAGCAAATGGTTTCTAGACCTATCAAAGGAATTTTCTTTTTACTGTCCACATTACCAGACCATAGAAATTTTCTAATCATATTTTGAATTTGAACAATGATGGACTTTGGAGCTTTTAGAACTAACATATAATAATTTGGGATTGTAGATAACACAGATTTTACCAATAAAATTCTCCTTGATAGAGATAACCATCTCCCTTTCCAAGATAAAATTTTAGCTTGTATACTTTGAATGATTTTATTCCAATAAGAAATCTTGTTTTGCCCTGGAAAAAATGGAATCCTAAGATATTTACAAGGCAACTGTGCTTGTTGGATACCTAACAGCTTCACAATTCATTTCACAATAGTAGGTTTTGTATTAAACACATATATATTTGACTTTCCTTCATTTAATTTTTGACCTGAGGCTCTAGTATACTTATCCAATAATGACTTTATATGCAAAGCTTCTTGAATGACAACTTTTCCAAAAAGAAAAGTATCATCAACAAAAAGAGAATGAGTCATTGAAATATTTTTATTTGGAATAGGAACTCCCTGAATGATACCTTGTTCATGAGCTTTATGGAAAGACTTTCTCAAAGCTTCTCCTAAAATGATAAACAAAAATTGTTAGAGTAAAGGTCTTAACTTAATTATGTTGATTAAGTTACCTTTATTCCCTTCTTAAGATTTCACGTTAGTTTGCATAATGTGACATTTAATAATTATATTAATTATTAAATGTTATCCTATTAGGGCTTCTATTAGGGTTTTTCCTATTAGGGTTTTATTATCATTTGCATGATCTCCTTTTTATAAGGATTGATCCCATTGTATTTCATATCAATTCATTCTCTCATTCTCTTTGATATATACATTTTCAGTTTTCAGAGAACCCTTGCTTGTTTGTCTCCATCTCTTCTTTTGTGACAGGTTATTTGCATGCAAGTGATCTTCGAGGTTTGTGGTGTTTTATTTTCTCAACTCCTACATGGTATCAGAGCTCCACACCTGCTGCTTCCTGTTCTTGTTTTGAAGATTTTTGGAGCTTCAAGGGTTTGGGGTTTGTTTTCTTGATCTAGGGCACACCTGCATTTTTGAAAGATTTTCAGCTCAAACGGACATTGCCATTGCGTCTGCAGCGGTCCAAAACCCCTAAATTGACTGTTCATTTGTCCATTTTGGACAAAGTCAAAATTTGGAGCAAAAATTTTTTAAACTACGGTCGTACGACCATCGCCCACGCGCGATTCGGAAAATACTGGTAAAAATATTTTTTCTCCCGAATTTATTTTATCTGAAAAACACATTGTAATGTTTTTTTGATTTTTGATTTATCAAAAAAATCAAAAATAAAAAATAAAAAAGCAAGTTTCAAACGCCTTTTTATGGCTTGCAGGTCAGCTCGTCTGCGGGTCCCTGCGCAGGCAGGGACGATACCCAAGGGTACCGTCGCCTGTCCTTACGGCAGGCGATGGCCCTTGGGCGCCGCCCCCAGCCTATAGTGGATGGTACCACATGGATACCACCTTGCCACATTGGCAGGTGGCGGCCCATGCGGGCCTCGCCCTCTGTTTTTTTTTTTTTTTTATTTACAAATAAAAATGTATTTTTAATGATTTTAAAAAAAAAAATCAACATACCTTTTTTTATTGTTTTTTTTTATATAAATTTTTTTTTTTTCGAAAATAAGCCTAGTTGTGCATTTATGGTGACGATCATTTGGCCGTCAAATTTAACCTAGTGTTTTTGCTGCGACGACCGTATGACCGTCAAATTTAACCCAGCACTGGTTTTTTCCCTCTTTAGAGCTGATTTATTCTGGAGGTCGTAACTTGGGCATATGATATCATTTTTTGGCAAACAAGATATCATCAGAAAACTGGTTTTCTCATCTTTCCAGTGGTGTGGGTCTCATCACTTCTTTTTTCCGTTGGTGCATTCTACAACCAGTTCAAGA
Organism: Sequoiadendron giganteum; assembly: GCA_007115665.2. Taxonomy (NCBI): domain Eukaryota; kingdom Viridiplantae; phylum Streptophyta; class Pinopsida; order Cupressales; family Cupressaceae; genus Sequoiadendron; species Sequoiadendron giganteum. The sequence continues at coordinate 247,596,895 of CM021109.1, forward strand.
CAAAGGGGCTATTTTCAGTCTCAAGCTCATAACTTTTGAACAGTTTTTTGATTTTTCGCAATCTCAGTGGCGTTGGAACCTTATTTCAGAGCTCTTCAGTTTCATCCATGCCATTTTTCTAGATTTCACTCCAAGTATCTTTTATTCAGTTATTTGTGTTTTCACACTCTGGTGGATTACCTGGACATATTTGCTCTTGGAAACTTTTTGTTCACATGGGATGCTTTGTTCTTGGTTGTTCTTCATGTGTTTCCAATAGTTTGTCCTTTGAGGACATTTTGAGCATCATTTGTAAGCTATCTTTTATGTAAACGCATTGAGATAAAGTGACACACTATTGTACATGCATCTTTTGGGGATTTTGCACATAAGGTTGTGCCATATTTTGTACTCACACTGATATTATAAAGTGCCATGAGGGGTTGTGTAGTTTGCCTTTGTTTTTCCATCACATCTTTGTCCCGTGAGTATCCCTCCACGATGACATTGAACCCATACCATGGGGGGTTGTGTAGTTTTCTTTTGTTTGCCATCACACATTTGTCTAGTGAGTGTCCCTCCACGATGACCATGGATCCATATGATTCCAACCTCATGCATGTGTGCTTTGTTTTGCACACCACTTTTTCAGTTGCAGGTGCTATCTTGCACACTTTCAAATGTTTCTTCTTCTTCACGCACTACAAGGTGTTGCACACCATTTTAGTTGATCTGTCAGGCTCCCAGTTCACCATTATGGGGGGGTATTATACTGTTCATGCTAATGCTTCCTTGGTTTCGCCTTGGAGGGAATCTTCCATTCTCAGTTGATCAGTGTTTCAGACTATTGGTTCTTGTACCATTTGTATCTTCATTCTAGATGTTTGCCTTTGTTTGCCATCTGATTCGAGTAGTGTCATATGGGGCACTCATACAGATTGTTCTCTTTTTGATCCTGATCATCCTATCTTCAGTGGAGGTTCTTTAGCACCATAGCAGTCATCTTTCAATACTTGTTTGCAGCTTCTTCTACTTCAGTGATGTTCTTCTTCTTGGCTTTCTTCTTCTTTTTTTGGATTAGAGCTTTTTTCCATGAGGTTTTCTCTATTTCTCCATTTTACAGAGATTTGATTGTATTTGGGTACCTAATCTAGCCCAGTTGTCGGGACCCATGTTTTCCTTCTTGCATTGTAGTTACCTTTGCTTTCTTGCATTTGTTTGTAGCTGCACTGTTGCTCATCTTAAAGAGGGGTGTTAGAGTAAAGGTCTTAACTTAATTATGTTGATTAAGTTACCTTTATTCCCTTCTTAAGATTTCACATTAGTTTGCATAATGTGACATTTAATAATTATATTAATTATTAAATGTTATCCTATTAGGGCTTCTATTAGGGTTTTTCCTATTAGGGTTTTATTAGGGTTTGCATGATCTCCTTTTTATAAGGATTGATCCCATTGTATTTCATATCAATTCATTCTCTCATTCTCTCTGATATATACATTTTCAGTTTTCAGAGAACCCTTGCTTGTTTGTTTCCATCTCTTCTTTTGTGACAGGTTATTTGCATGCAGGTGATCTTCGGGGTTTGTGGTGTTGTATTTTCTCAACTCCTACAAAAATGGGGACAATGGATCACCTTGTCGAACCACTTGGATAGAACCAAACACACCAACTGCAGATCCATTAATCAATACTAAAAACTTGGCACCTGATAAACATGACATTATCCACTTACACCACTTAGAAGAGAAACCAAGCTTCAATAACACCTAGTTCAAAAAATAGCAATCAACCCTATCAGGGAAAACTTTAAGAAACCTCCCCCTCGGCAAAGGTGTAAAATCGTGGCGAATCTTGTATACTTCCTAATAAAAATATTAATTTTATTGGCAATTTTTTTCATTTTTCGAGAAAAACAAAATCTCAATTGGCGAATCTTTTATAATCCCTAGAATTTTATGGAAAATCGTGGCGAATTGCAATTTTTTTTAATCGAATAAAATATTTTTCATTGGTGATTAAAACCGTTTTTCAAACCAAATTTTTTTTTCGATTGGCGAATTAATCGTGTTTTCAAAATAGAAAAAAAAATGTTGGCTATTAAAACCCTTTTCTAAAGAAAAATATATATTTTCATTTGCGAATGAAACAAAATCTCAAACTAATAAAAAAATTCAGTGGCAAAATAAATGGATATGCCAATAAAAAATCATAGGAACTGTTCGATGAATGTTTGATGGACAACTGTAGTTGCATTCTGAAAGTAAATCTCTAAAGCACTAGACTTGTGAATTGAAACCTCCAGCATATCACTAGAACCGTTAGATTTCTATAAATCAATGGTTGAGAATTTATTACCGTACAAATGGTTCTAGAGTTCAATTTTTCGGTGATGGGGTGACCAAGGCGGGATGCACAACTTTTGAAGTCAGCTCATTTAATGAATTGTATGATGACATTAAGGGATGTCTTCTCAAATGCTTTCAAATGCCAACTTAAGGTTTAATGTAATCTTTAGTAGCAGATGTAATGATATAAAATATCCCTACAAAACTAGATTTTTAGTCTAATAAATGCATTTATAAAATATTATCAATCAATGGAATGCAAAGGAGAAATCAATGAGAAAAGAAATGATACTAGAATAGTCTCACCCATTTCTCTCCTCCATGGCTCATTTCCATTGTACCTCATAAACTTGTTGTAATAAAAGGATGCCCTCAGATTTGTTTATGTGAGCAAACTATGAATGTCTAGACCTAAAACAAGATTTGAAGGATTTATAAAATAAATCTATGCAAACTAGAAATTTAATCCTATTATGCAAGTTATTAGTAGAAGCCTAAGATGATATGACAATAATGCAATTGCTAGATAATAATTATTAACTGATCGATCCGAAAATGAGATCAAGATTGTCATTTTATAGAAAATGCAATCTTGAATGGATGGACGAGATGAGAGATTGAGAAATGCCCTAGAATCAAAGGTCAAGATTCAATAAGGCAACTCTCAATTAGGGTTAGGGCAAAATGCCCACATGTGTGAATAAGATTTAATTAAATAAATTAAATCAAGACTAAATGTGATAGTTGAGATGAAATTAGTAAAAAATCAGAAGACAAGAGGATGAGATTTTAGAAAATCAGTAATTTTAGAAATTACTTGATTTGTAGAAGAATAATTCCATTTTGAATTGAATTAATTCAAAATATGGATTTTGTGAGATAAGAAGTAATTGATTTTTGAAATTAATTACTAAATGAAGAATCAGTTAAGTATGTGAGATATTTTTAAATGATTTGTTTTATTTAAAAATATATAGGTGTCACATACAATAATTAAATAATTACAAATAATTATTTAATTTAGAAGAAGTGGTTAATTAATTAAATAAATTAATTGAATTTATTTAATTCAAAGGATTTAGGAATTAGTGACACACTAAATAAATATATTTTAAATATATTCATTTAATAATCAGGAGGACATTAATGATAAGGATTAATTAAATAAATAAGATTTTATTTAATTGTAAGAAGACTTTGATAATTAGTGACATATTAGATAAATAAATAAGATTTATTTATTTAATAATCATGAAGAATGAGAGATTATGAATTAAATAAATAATTATAAATTATTTAATTAATAGTTGAATGTGGGTTAGAAACATAATTAAAATGTCATAATTATGTTAGGACGAAAGGTGGTAAAATAGTGCTTGCAGGTCTTGGTCATTTTTATGTGTCTACATTTGCCCCTCTTTATCATAATGCAGCTTGTCATATTGTGGCAAAGAAAACAAGTCCAAAATATACCCCAGTGAAGGTACGGAGTGCCTATGCCCCCTCGGGAAAATTTTTGAATTCGACCCGGGGTTAGAAAAATTTGGAAAATATCCCGACTAGTCAAATAAATTACCAGAAAGTGATGGCGCGAACAGATTCAAAAATGGAGGACGTTAAGCTAACCAAAATGTCGGTCAAAGGTGGTCAAATGCGCCTCCAGTAGAACCTACTAGGTCAAAACCCTAATTTTCAGCCTATAAATAGGTTGAAAAGGTCAATCCAAATGTCATTTGTTCATTTGTCATATACCAAATTCAAAAACCGGAGCTCTAAGAGACAATGGTGATTCCAGCGACTACACACTGTGGATACCGTGTGCAGACATTCTGATGACCCAAGGGCGTCAAGGCACCGGTAAGTACCCTATCCAACTGGTCAAATTTTGCATTTAATGCATTTATTAGGGTTTTAAGGGAGTCAATCAAATGCGTTGCGATGCAAATGATGTTGCATAAGCTGCAAATGCCTTCACATTCAACGCATTTGTTTGCATCACGACGCAAGTGCGTCGAGTAGGGTAGGCTTGTTTCTTGTTTGTGTGATTGCGCATCCACAAGGGGAAATGACGCAATCATCAGGTTGCAACACAATTTCTAACTTTGTAACGCATTTGTCATTTTGTGATGCAATTGAAAAGCCCAATGATGCATTTGCAAAATTGCAATGCAATTGTCAAGCCAAACAATGCATTTGTTGTTAAATTGCATGATTGCTAACTAGAAAGACTCATTCGTTGTTAGGTTGCGCATTTGCTGGTCAGGACGATGCATTTGACATATTGCAACGTAATTGTCATGTGCAGAGCCACATTTGAATAATTGTGACGCATTTGTGGTCAATGTGACACAATTGCCATAGACCAAAGTTGACTTTTGTTGACCTTGTATCGAGATTAACCTTTATGTACCCTTGACTTGCCAGTAGTAGTAAAATTTCCACAATGTTGCTCAATATGTGCTAATCCTTGGCCTTTCTTGTGCAGAGTCGACTTGTGCCGATTTATACTCGAGAGTTTCAACCAGCGACGTATGCCTTCAGAGATCGCCTGAGCCATAGATCGAGGCAGTGGTTGATGGCCCTAGGTCTGTATCATGTCACTTATATGCCCATTATTCAGGCAAATAGAGGTTTATTGATAGCTCTTTGCGAGAGGTGGCATTCAGAGACCTGTTCATTTCACCTGCCTACTGGAGAGGTGACAGTGAATTTGGAGGATGTCTACCGCATTCTCCGCATTCTGATTAGTGGAGAGAGAGTCACCTATGATCCGCACCGAGGGTGACAGGCCCTATCTGAGATGTACGAGGGTGTTGATGGTGCCCAGTTGGGCATGGATGGTTACGAGATCGGTTGGGACATTGTAGCTGACTTGTTTCCCAGGTTTGATGCCATACTCATGACTTTGATTTCTATATTGCTGATCCCAAATCGTCATGGTCACGGGTTTCCGATTGGATGGGGGGATGTTCTTGTTTGTATGTGAGGATAGAGGACTATTTTAGCTTGGGGGCCCTACTTGTTGGCCATGCTCTATCATCAGTTACATGAGGTTTTCTACCACTAGGGGCATAGTATCAGTTGTGGCACTACCCTCCTGATGATCTGGGTATGGGAGCGTATTCCCATTTTTTGACCACTGGTGCAGATTCAGCAGCTAGGTGATGGGATGCCTTACGTTTATTTATATGCGGTATCAGTTAGCCAGACTCGTGTTCACCAATGTAATGATATAAAAATGTAATGTTCACCAATCTCGGCTAGCGTCATTGATGGTCTTCTTCAAAATGTGAAGGGTTGTTTTATTTGACGCCTCAGCTTGGTCATTACCTTGTGGGTAGTATGGGGTGGAAAAATGGTGCTGGATGTGGAATCACTCATAGAGTTCACGAACGTCCTGATTTTTGAATGGAATGTCGTTATCTGTGATGATGGATTGTGGGACACCATACTGGAAAATTATGTAATTCAGGATAAACTTGGATATTTTTTTACCGGTGATGTAAGTGAGAGGGACGGCTTCAATTCACTTAGTAAAATGCTCAATGGTGGTGATTATGAATTTATGGTCATGAGAAGAGGATGGATGGATCTTACCCATGAGGTTGAGTCCCCATTGTGCTAAATGCCATGGAGACGTGATCAATCTCAATTCCTGTGCAGGTGCATGAATTAGGTCGCTACGCACCTGGCATTTTCGACATGTTCTGACAAACTGAAGAGAATATTTTTCCAATGTCGGCCAGTAGTATCCCAATCTGGTGACTTTCCTAGCTAAGGTTGGACCACTCAAATGAGATCCACATATACCATCATGTACTTCTCGTAAAGTCGTTTGGGCTTCATCAGTGTTGAGATAGCGAAGAAGGGTGTTGTCAAAGCCACGACGGTATAAGGTGTCACTAGCGATGGTATGTCTAGCTGCTTTTCAGATAAAGGATTTTCGTTGGTTGTTGGACAGGTTGGGTGGGAGGGTTTGGGATTTAAGATAGTCATATATGTCCTAATACGAAGGAAAACTGGGACCAACAATTTTGCACACCATTTCTGACTCTGGAATATCGTATGCACGCATCAGTAGCTGTTCCACTAAGAATTCAAATTGTGACACATTCTTAGGGATGTCTAGGAGAGATCCAATGGTAGCCATTGCATCAACTACTTTATTCTGTATTCTTGGGATTTGTTCAAATGCAATCATTTTGAAATACATCAGGAAACTATCCACCATTCATTTGTAGGGAAGCAACTTCTCATCTTTTGTGTCTTAGTCATCATTCACTTGATTGATGACCAATTGAGAATCCCCGAATACGAGCAATGTCTGAATTTTCCATTTGATTGCTATTTTGAGACCTATGACCAATGCCTCGTATTCCGTAATATTATTTGTACAAGGGAAGGCAATCCAGAATGATTTAGGAATTGAATCCCCTTGAGGTGTGATAAATAATATGCTAGCTCTTGAGCCGTGACCAGTGTGGGACCCATCAAAGTATAGTTTCCATGGTAGAGCTGGTTCTGCATGAAAAATAGAGTCATCCGGAAATTCAGTTATCAACGGATGAGTAGCTTGGATTGGTGCATCTTCTATTTGATCTGCTATTACTTGACCTTTAATTGCTTTGCGCTCCACATATTGTATGTCATACTCGCTTAATATCATGACCCATTTTGCCAAACGGCCTGTCAATGCTGCTCGACTCAGTAGATATTTTAATGGGTCAATCTTTGCTACCAAATGTGTTTGATGGCTCAGCATATAATGTCTTAATTTTTGTGTCGCGAAGACAACTACAAGGCATTCCCTTTCAATGGTTGTGTAGTTGAGCTCATATCCAATTAGTGTGCGGTTGATGTAGTATATGGCTCTTTCTTTTTCTTCATGGTCATTTTGCGCCAATAATGCCCCCAATGCATTTGTCATTGCAGAGACATACAGGATTAATGGTTTTCCCTCAATAGGTGGCATCAACACTAGTGGTGTCAATAGATATTCTTTTATTTGTTCAAAGGCTATGTGGCATTTATCCGTCCATACAAAAGGAATTCTTTTGCATAACAGATATTGGAATGGTTGACACTTGTCTGCCAACTATGCTATGAATCAACGAATAGACTACAATCTACCTTGAAGTGTTCACAATTCACTGATTCCTTTTGGAGGAGGCATGTCTAGAATTGCTTTTACTTTTGCTAGGTCAACCTCAATGCCTCGTTGTGAAACTATGTATCCCAATAGCTTGCCTGAAGTGACTCCAAAGACACACTTCTTTGGGTTCAATCTAACCTTGTAATCCTCAAGCCATCTAAATTTTTTTTCCAAGACTTTGAGATGTTCTTTCCTTGTCAAGGATTTTTCCAATAGGTCATCTACATAATCTTCCATTAGGATATGCATCATGTCATGGAAGATTGTTGTCATAGCCCTTTGGTATGTAGCACCTACATTCTTTAGGCCAAAAGGCATGGTGTTCCAATAGTATGTTCCCCAAGGACAAGTGAATGCTATTTTATGTTGATCCTCTGTAGCAATTCTAATTTGGTTATAGCCTGAGAAACCATCCATGAGAGATAGCATCTCATACCCTGCCGTGAAGTCAAAAATCATGTCAATGTTTGGTAAGGGGAAGTCATCCTTTGGGCAAGCCTTATTCAAATCTCTGAAATCCGTGCAGATACGAATTTTTCCATTTGGCTTTGTAATAGGAACAATATTGGATATCCAATCAGCATAGTCATTGACCTTATGAACTCAGCATCCAGTAATTTATTTAGTTCAACCTTGACAAGTAGTGCAATCGATGGATGCATTTTGTGCAGCTTTTGTTTGACTGGCTTGATTCCTGGGTTTAAAGGAAGATGATGTAAAACCAATTCTGGATCAAGGCCTGGCATGTTAGCATATGACCATGTGAAGTTAACTTTCCTGTCTATGAAGAATTGTGTAAATTAAGGTTTTTCTTCGTCTGACAATGATGTGGCCAAGAGAATCATTTTGGGATTCTCTGGTGTGGCTATGTTAACTTCTATTGTGTCCTCAATGAGCATAGCTGATTTTTCCTATGTTACGGGGAGAAAGTCCAATCCTCCATCCTTAGGTGCCTCTGAGAGGTTTTCACCTTCAGATACATCCTTTGTTTTTACTATTTTACTGTCAGAAGGTGCCTTGTGGTTTTCACCTAAAAACATTTCTTTTTATTTTTTATTCTTTGTATTTTTTTGACTGGAGGATTGCATAGTCTCCCTGAAGTAAGCTACACAATCTAGATCTATGGAGAACCCTATTTTGTGATCCCCCCTTGGAATACCTTCTCTTAGTCCCATGAATTCTGCAATTGCCTCATCGTTTTGAAATATGTCCATCACTAGTGGATCTTGTTGGTCCTAATCGATCAGTTGTGGGTAAACAAGGGGAATTCCATCGTCAGTGTTGGTAAAGGATGGGGAAGATGCAGAAAGTGTGCAAATTGATGCCTCAAGTGTAAAGGAAAAGTTGTCAATTTCCACTTTCATGTCTGATGCAATGGATGGTCCATGCTCTGAGTCAGATGAATCAAATTCAAAATCATAATATGGGATAAAATTATCAACATCACGACTAGTAGTTGGCATTTCCGAAGTATGGATAGTGGGCTCAGATAAGTTGGGCTCATGGGTGGGCTCGGGAATGGGGTGGGATGATTCAGGTGTTGCTGATGACACCTTATGTTCTTTTGGGTTCCACGGAATGCTTACCCATTCTTTCTTTTTGGAATGTCGGTCAATAGGGTGAATGTTATATTCCTGTCAGAATCTTTCTTCAAATGAGAGTTGGCCAGGTTCCAGGAATAGTTCGTCATTGTCATAGTCACTTAAGGTTTTGTTAGATCCCCATTCCCATTCATTGGAGTCCGTTTCGGTTAGGGATTCTTCGCTTGTCTCAACACTTTCTGTTGTCATTACGTCCTTACTTGAAAATTCATAGATACATTGATCATTAGTTCTAAGTTGATCGAACCCTAGCCCTATGTACTTTGGTCTTGCATTTATGATAACAGGTTCCCTCCTTCCATTGTTGTTCTTTCCAAGGCCGCTTGTGCCGTCAAAACCTAGTGCCTTGCATATCTCATAGCCTTTTCCATAGAGATGCATTGGTACTGGAGGTAACTCCTCTGGGTCTTTATAGATCCAGTTAGTTATGTCATCGATGACTTCATTACCCATGTCACCCCACAGTGTAAAAACACTTTTTGGTGGAACTTTGAAAGTTGTTTTGGGCTCAACTGCAAAACATGGTCTACCATAGACTTTTGGAAGCTTCGGTATTGTGGTGATACAGTAAGCCGTATTCAATTTGAACTCTCCACAACCAAGGTCCTAGATCTAAAGGTCTTTACTTGGGATGGAGGCCCATGAAGATGGTGTGGTGGAAGGTGATGGAATGGATGATTTTGTGAGTGTCGATGGGTCAATATATTTGGATGAGGTGGAAGATGAGGCCTCCCGATTGATGGGAACCTAGTGCTCAGTAGTGGCTCGCAGGTTGGTACAGTTGTGAAATGGATCAGGATCTCCTAGGATGGTGATCTCAGTACCATCAAAAAGGAATTTCAGGCATTGGTGGTATGTGGATGGAATGGCCTTTAGAGCATGAATCCAAGGGCGGCCAAGTAAGATATTATAGTGTATGTCATGATCCAGGATCTGGCATGTTGTATCTATGATAACTGGTCCTACCTGGAGTGGAATTGTAATAATGCCTTTAGAAGCACATTCTTCATCATCGTATGCCTTGATGACGATGCTTTTGCTAGCATCTACACATGCATCAGAGAAACCAAGAGCTTTGACTAATTTTAGAGAGCAGATGTTCAATCCTGCTCTGCCATCTACTAGGACTCATCTAACCTTATGCTTGTGGACAAAAAACTCAATGTGAAGGGCATCATTATGCGATGGTTTGGGTGAGGAGTAGTCACTATCCGAAAAGGTGATGTGATGAGGAAAATTCAAATATCCGACCATAGTCTCAAAGTGGCTGGCATCGATGTTGGTTGGGACGGACGACTCTTGCAGTACTTAATCTAGGATGGCCTTATGTGCGGGTGAAATACGGAGCTGTTCAAGAATGGATATTTGAGCAGGTGTTTTATTTAATTGCTCAATAATTTTGAACTCTGGTTTTGTGTTTGGCTGTCTGGCGGATGGACCAGGTATGGTGATTTTTGGTTAATGGGCAGAAGGACCTGGGATGGTGAACTTTCCTTTACGCGTGGTTACATTGCACTCTAGGGCCTTTTTCATGTTAATGGTATTAACACATTCATCTTCATCAGCAGTGCGAAGATTGTTGATAATAGTACCATTGGGACAATTGTATGTAGGACGGATAGTATTATAGGCCAGACAAATGTGGTTGGCTTGATTGTTGGTATTCTTTGTGCTAGATGAGGAAGCTTTACCATGATCCTGTAGTGGGTTTTTATGTATGGTATGATCTGCATTAGAAGTAAATGATTGACCACCCAACTCGATGGTGTGGTTTTCTATGAGGTCTTGCACTAGATTTCGCAATTGATGACAAGAGGAAGTTTTGTGCCCTTTGGCACTGTGGTAATCACAAAATGAACTGTCATCCCACCATGATGGCTTGAACTAACTAGGGTCATACGGTTTTGGCTCTTCCAGCGTTATGACATCACTTTGAAGAATTTTCTTCAAGACAATTTCAATAGGTTCACCCAAAGGGGTGTATGTGCATTTTTGGAATTGTCGGGGTTGACGCAATTGCCTCTGATTAGATTGTGCATGATTGCATTGGATAGCATTGGTAGTTGATGTTGGTGTAGTTACAGGTGCATTTTGATTTTGTACTCCTTTGATTGTGAGTACATGACCTATTGCATTGACGGTTTTTGCATCAACAACGTCGTCGTTTTCAATGTGCTTGTTCTTAACCTAGTATTTGGTTTTGTCATTTGAGCTACTTGGGTTATTATTTGTGGTGGTGTTGATGGTTTTTCCACCATATTTTAATTCTCCTTTGGTGATCAAGGCTTTTTCAAGTTGAACACCTTTTTCAACAAGGTCAACAAAGATGGTGCAACAATGGACTTGTAAGCCATACCTTAGTGGTCCTAGGAGAGTTTGGACAAACATGATCACTTTCTCCTTTTCAGGTATTTCTACCGGACATCTGCTTGCTAAGGTTCTCCATCTTTGAAAGAATGGAATGAAAGTATCTCCTACATCCTCTTGGGTAAGTCTGCATAAGGAGGCAATGTCAATATCTGTGTCAATGTTATAGGCATAGTTTTCAACAAACTTGTTTGCCAATTCATCCCATATTTTGATTCCCTTAGGCAAAAGTGAGAACCATTTCTAGTGCATGACCTGCGAGACTTCTAGAAAAGAGTCTCATGAGATAAGTTTGCTCATATGCAATGTCCATGCAACTAGTGGTGAATTCTCTTATGTGTTCAATGGGGTTTGTTTTTCCTTTGTACTTGGGAAAATGAGGTACCACATATATATGAGGAAAGGGTGGCATATACAAGGTTGTGTCAAATGGATATGGACACAAGTCATGTAACATGTATGACTTTTTGTTGGATTGCTACAAGGTCTCAACTTGTGTTTGAAGAGCAGTGAGTTGGAGTGTGAGTGCTTCCACCATGGGATGGTTGGTAGCATTACCCATGTTGGTGATAGAGGCACCTTGAGTCCCCAATTGTTGTGATGAGATGTGTTGATTTGGAATGGGTTGTCAGTGAGAAAAATGAGTGTTTTGATTAGGTGGTTGTTAGAAATGAGTGTTTTGATGAGGGATGTGTTGTTGTGTGTGAACTTGAGAGGCATAAGTAGGGATGTGATATCCTGCCATGTTGGACTGAATTTGAGGGCCTTGTTGGTGTTGATTTTGTTGATGTCCAAATGGAGTGAAGGATTGGGGGCCTTGTTGATTTTGAGCTTGTTGATACCCAAATGGAGTGAAGGATTGAGTGCCTTGATTGCCTTTCCCAACTAATACATTTTGGCAATGAAGAATGTTGGTGCTTTGGTTTACAGAGATGTTGGTATTAACTTGTGAGGAATTAGGTTGGGTGCCTTGAATGAAAACTCTTCGTTTATTTCTCCCAAAAGGGTTGGATGAGTTGGTTGCTATGGCACTTGAGGAACCCAATAGCAAGTTTGCTGATGTACTCATGGAGCTAGATGAAGTTCCAAAGAGGTTTGATTTGGTTGCACCCATTGTTTCTGAAGGAATGGTGGATGTTTGTTGGGGGATGGATTGTGATGTGGTGTTGGGCTGGGAAGATAATCCCCCAATAGATGTTGTGTTGGTTGTGGTGGCTGCATTGGTTGTGGTGGCTACATTAGTTGTGTTGGTAGCCTAACCCAGGAAGGTACTATGAATGGTGTTAATGGTGTTTTGTGAAGAGGCTCCCATGGAAGATTTGTGTGATTAGTGACTAGGAGATATTGCTCTAATAGTGTTGAGGTCAAATCCTTGTGGTAACCTAGCCCCTTGATCAAGGAGCATGGCTAAATATCTGGATGAGTTATTTAGGACCAATTCTTCCACAAAAGAGGCCACTTCTAGGTTTTGGGCAGCATCTTGTATGTCTTCTTCAACGACTACCCCATTTTGATCCTGTCAAATAAATGGTTCAAAAATATATGATGGAGATGATGGGATGTTCATCTCACTAAAAGGATTGAAGTTGGAATTTTCCATGCCAAAACAAGGATTGTTCGTGGCATTAGGGAATGAATCCATGCCAGTTGTGAATTTCAGAAAGTTGGTGTCTTGTCTAAAGGAATCCATGAGTCTTTTCTTTTTCTGTAATCTAGTTTCAACAATACAAGGTTTTTCTCAACTTAGGATGATGGAGAGAATGATCTAAGTATGATGCTATGTTTTTGGGTTTTTGGATTTTTAAAGAAATGCTATGACATGCAAGTGAGACCAAAGACTTGTGAATGCAAATGGTGTGACACTAAATGGAGATGCCAAATGATATGCAATAGATGATCCTAAGATGTACTTACTAGTGAGAGATCTAAAGAGGACAAACTTGGGCAAACAAAGTTTTTGCAATGATTCAATTTTGGAAGACCAATGGACCGTAAAAGGACTATAATAGGACAAAGTGAAATTTCCACACTAGACTATTGAGTGGGAAACGATTCACAAAAGATTTGACAAAGTGACAAAGGTAATTGGGTCCAATGATTACCTACTATTGAATGCAAAGTTTGGACAATGAATGGTAAAAGTCAACTCCTAAAATCTGCAAAAGTGAGTGTCTAAGGAGATGGTGAAGCTATCAATGCAATCTAATGGACTAGAAAAGGAGCCCTATTATGATCCTAAAAATGCAATGTTTGATGAAAATTTGAGCAATTCAGAGTCTGGTTTGAACTGTAACAGTGAAGGAAGACTTGATTGAATTGAAGACAAGTTGTGGTCTTTCAATTTATTTTTTACAGTGAGGAATTGTTTTCATTTTTCAGCAAATGCGTTGTAGCAAATGTGGTATGATGAGAAAATGTGGCTCACATAGTCAAATGCGTTTCAGAAAGTGTCGATTGTGACACAATCTGGCGAATGCGGGTTGATGTCTAGCAAATGTGGCTCAATATGCTGAATGAGGTTTAGGATGACTCAAATGTGTCCCATCAGAGTGAATGCGGCTTAGGATGACTCAAATGCGGCCCATCAGAGCGAATGCGGCCCGATATCTTGTGATTCTGGTTTAACAGAGTGATTGCGTCGCAACATGCAATTTAAAAAAAAAAAATAGAAGACTGTTTTGTAGTTTGGAAAAGTTTTTTTTTTGGTCCAGATTTGTGATTTTCAATTTGTTGAAGTCTGTTTAAAATAGTTCACAAACACAAAAATTAAAATATTAAGTGTATGTTCAAGCAGACTCACTCTTAATAGTCAAAAGGTCATTGTAACCACCACAACCCACAACTTAAAATCACGTCGACTCACATAGCCATGTCACCCCATAGAGGGCACCCATGTTTTTGTCTTTTCCAGGTGCGTACTCAAGGTGATAGAAGTGGATACCGAATCCCCTGAGCAAACATTCTGTGGTGATTATATGGTGAGTGTCTTGGGGGGAGATTTTTCCCTCCCCTTGCACTGTGATTGAAACAATGTCTAGCTACTGACACAGCTGGCTTCTACACTCCGGTTCTTAGTCAAGGTTTTTGTTCGGCGCGACAAATGATAAACTCCCTCAGGAGACCTCCCAACCTTTAGAACAAAGGTTTTGGGGATGGTTGTCTTGCACACCACCATCGAATTGCAGACTTTCCCCGAATTCACTTTTGATTATAGTTGTTGATGTAATTAATTGTTTTGTACCTTGTCCTAGGTCATCATTACACCTTAGTTAAGTTTACTTAGGGACCACATAGGAGTTGTTAGAGATTTTCCACCTTTGGTGGACCTATCATGTTATCACTTTATCATTTCCACCTTTCGTGGACACATCATGTGATTCCTCTCCACCTTTTGTGGTGGTTATCACATTATCACTTTCCCACTTTAGGTGGAGTGATAGCTTTTCACAGTTGTCTCATGTCATAAGATTACGACACTTGTCATAATCTTATTCCTTTCTATGTTCTCACCTTGGCTATATAACCAAGGGGTCTCTACTACATTTTTATATTGATACATACATTATTTGTATTTGCATTATTGGCAGAATACAGTTTATTCTTGTCACATTGTTTCTATCTCTCTTATGCTTGTGCTTCCATTAGGGCTCTAGATCTTGGGTGGCTACCTTTATAGCCAATTCTTACATGGTATCAGAGCTATTGGAGTGCCTTTGGATTGCCATTTTGGGGAGATCTTGAGTGCATTCTTGCATTTTCTTCATAGAAATATCAGATTCTGGGGAGGTTCCATTTTTGGCTTTGTATTGCAGGTGCATTTTGGGAGCTTGTTGCATCAGATTTGAGCTCACCATTGCATCTGGAGTGTCCAAGAAAGTCAGATTTTCCTTTTGTTTCGTCTCAGTTGGACAATTGAGGCCAAATCTACAAGGGTTTGAAGATTGGAGGTGGTTGCCAGATCCAGGAGGTAGCCATATTTTTGGAGCATTTTCAGCCAAAAAGGACACTGCCATTGCATCCAAAAGGGCCAAAAACCCTAACATTGACTATCAATTCATCAAAATCAGACAACTTTGCCCGAAGCCATCTGGAAAAATTTCTCCTCCTTGGCCGTACGGATCGACATTATTACAGGTCGGGTACGATTTTATTTTTGAAAAAAAAATCAAAATTTTTTTATGAAAAAATCATTTAAAAGAAAATAAAAAAAAAATTTCGTTTATTTTTTCAAAATAAAATTTTGATTTGTAAATCAAAAAAAATTGTGTGGTCCGCGGACTGTACAGTCCACAGACTTGTTGTACCTTGTACCGTGGAGTGTACAGTCTGTGCTTGCCAGCGACCAGTCAAGATTTTGGCAACTTGCAAGAAGATCGGCGGGAGTTTCCAGAAACCGGTGAGGCTTCAGATTCCGGCATCAAGCGAGTATTCCGGCACCACAAACCGGCGGACATTTTCCGGCATCCTGAAAATATTCCAGCGAACATACCGGCAGTAAAATCAAATATTCTGACAAGTTTCTTGGCAGGTAGTCGGCATCAGTGACGGCCCCCTGGCCATCAAATTTAACTTCGTTGGTTGCTAACGTCAGCAATACGTCAGCGGTTTTCAAATGTTTTAGCCCCCTCTCCATTTGCAATTCATCTTCAAACGCAGATATCTTGCTCATTTTGACTCCTTTTTTTGAGCAATCTTTTTTGATTTGGGCTATTTTTTCGTGCTTTACATGGTGGTGTAATCATTTTCTGATTTTGATGTACGAATTTGTAAGAAAATTCAGTTTCTCACAGGTGTAGCTGAGTTGTCACTATTTTTGCAACTTCTGAGGCTCTGTTCAGACTCATACGAACTCCTTTTCAGGTGCCGTTTTTTTTGAAAGTGCATGATTTTTCTTGAATCTCATAGTGGTGCTATCATTTTGTAATGATTGTGATCAGAAATTGTACTTTCAGCACTTGGTCAGTTTTGGCCTATTTTGGCATTTGTAAGCACAAGATCTCAGTTTGGTCTTTTGTATCAGTTATTTGAGTTTGTTGTTGCCTAATTAAAAATGTTGTAAAACATTTAAAATCAGAAGCCCACTTTTCTTGGCTTGCAAGTGGCCATTGTAAACGCACTAAGTATAAAGTGCCAAATCATCATTTTTGGGGGGGTTCTTTGATTGAGTGAATTTGGGGGGGTGTCTTGTGTGATTGTGCCTATCTATCTCTTTTTCTCTTTGCTGCTATGGGTTCTCCTAAGTTTCCTTTGTTAACTCCACATAACTATGCTTCTTGGAAAATTGATGCTTGGAGTGAGTTGATGGAAAAAGGATTAACTCATTATATTGATGGAACTATTGTTGCACCATCTGATCCTAATGCTCATTTGGATTGGCTCACTAAAAATACTATGGCTCTTGGAACATTGAGGAAATATGTATCAAAAGATCTAATCTATCAAATTGAAAAGTTTACAACAATTAAAGAAGCTTGGGAAAAGTTTGGTCAATTGTATGGCCAAGTTGATGAGATTAGAGGTTATCAGCTTGATAATGATCTCACAATGTTAGATCCTAAGAATTTTGATACAATCTAAGACTATGTCACTAAGGCAAATGAGTTAAGATCACAACTTAAGGATTGTGGAATTGACAAAAAGGATGCACAGTTGGTCTACAATTTGTTGGGAAAGCTTCCATCAGAATATGCAGCATTTGTTTCTAGCTTCCAAACCCATCGTTTAACAGTTGGTAGTTCTTTCACTCTTCCATCATTCGATGCATTCACATAAATGTTGATGTTAGATCAAGCAAAATTGATAAGCATGGGGATTCTCAAGTCTTCAAAGTCCAAAGCTTTGGTGGCTAATCAAGGGAATCAAGGGACTCAAGTAAAGGGTTCCAATAAGAAGCAAAAGCAGCTTAAGCCAAAGACACAACAAGATAAAGCACAATCATCCTCTCCACAACAAATGAATTTTTCACCTTTTCCTCAGAAGGGAAATTCAAGCAAGAAGGAAAGACCAACTTGCTCATATTGCAAGAGATTTGGTCATGATGAGCATCATTGCCATACTAAGCAAATTGATGAGTTGACAAACATCATCAAGAAAAACAACATCAATTTTCCATCTGTCTACAAGAAGAAGGATTCATCTCCTTCCACTTCCTCACAATCAAAAGGAAAAGGGCAAGCTTTTATGGCTACTACAAGTTCTTCACAACAACGGATACTTGACTCGGGTGCTACTCATCACATGGGTTCTACAAGGGATCAGTTTTCTTCTCTGAAGCCATCTCAGGTACCTCACATCTTCATAGGTGATGACACTCAAGTGGATGTTGAAGGAAAAGGTTCGGTTGTCATGGATGATGGAACATTTGAGGATGTTCTCTATGTTCCTAACTTGAGCACTAATCTTCTTTCAATCTACCAAATCACTCACTTTGGAGATGGCAAGAAAGTTGAGTTTCTACCAGATTCAGTTGTGGTCAAAGAACTTAAGGATGATGCCTTGATTGCAGTGGGACAAGCCAATCCCAACACACGGCTTTACTCATTTTCCCACTTTATTCCCAAGTCTCCTTCTATAGCATTGCTCACTCATTCAAATTCAGAAAGTAAGTTATGGCATGAGCGGTTTGGACATCTCAATTACCGCTATCTTCAGCAGCTCTCAATTAGGGTTAGGGAAAAATGCCCACATGTGTGAATAAGATTTAATTAAATAAACTAAATCAAGACTAAATGTGACAGTTGAGATGAAATTAGTAAAAAATCAGAAGACAAGAGGATGAGATTTTAGAAAATCAGTAATTTTAGAAATTACTTGATTTGTAGAAGAATAATTCCATTTTGAATTAAATTAATTCAAAATATGGATCTCGTGAGATAAGAAGTAATTGATTTTTGAGATTAATTACTAAATGAAGAATCAGTTAAGTATGTGAGATATTTTTAAATGATTTGTTTTATTTAAAAATAAAAACATATAAGTGTCACATACAATAATTAAATAATTACAAATAATTATTTAATTTAGAAGAAGTAGTTAATTAATTAAATAAATTAATTGAATTTATTTGATTAAGAGGATTTAGGAATTAGTGACACATTAAATAAATATATTTTAAATATATTCATTTAATAATCATGAAGAGTGAGAGATTATGAATTATTTAATTAATAGTTGAATGTGGGTTAGAAACATAATTAAAATGTCATAATTATGTTAGGATGAAAGGTGGTAAAATAGTGCTTGCAGGTCTTGGTCATGCATTTATTACGTTGTCACCAACAGAAGCTTGAAATCATGCATTTATTTTTAGAGTTACATTTGTAGTAAGTTGTCAGCAACATAAGCTTGGAAATTGGAATCAATTTGTAATCCATTGTAACGAGCAACAACTTGGAATAAATTATTAAATTGTGTCTATGTAAAGTGACACATTGACATATGTTATTTATACAAAATAGAAGCTTCCCTGCTCTACAGCTACTCGTCTTTAAACCGATATGTAATAATGTGACATTGAAATTTAGTTGCAATAAAATAAATGGTTATGTTGTGTTATTCTTCATTATTCATTTACACTTATAGTAAAGAGTTATTTTATGAGTTCAAAACTTTAATGTCTATTAGTATATTCAAATCAAATTTTTTCCTTTAAGAAATTAAGTAATATACTTTATGCAATAT
This sequence comes from Sequoiadendron giganteum, assembly GCA_007115665.2. Lineage (NCBI taxonomy): Eukaryota > Viridiplantae > Streptophyta > Pinopsida > Cupressales > Cupressaceae > Sequoiadendron > Sequoiadendron giganteum. Next base: position 247,616,023 of record CM021109.1, read on the forward strand.
GCACTTGATAATTCATGGTTATATCTGGCCATCAGGGGAGTGCAATCATTCGTTCCACCAATGTTTATGTGTTACAACAATGTGCTTACTTTTGTTGACTCTATCGGTATATCAGGGAGAGCACCTTATGAGTCAGCCTGATAGAGTATTGTTACACCGATACTAGGTTGTGAGATATTTTCTTTGGTCCATCGATGGGGTGTGATGGGGGTTCTGCCGATAAAGAATTGTTAGGCCGATGCCAATGGTATTGAATTTTTTTAAGAATGATGAAGCGTGGTATATTTTTGTGGTATATCTATTTAAGAAATAAATGCATGCAAATTTAAAAGTAAAACATAAAGCAATACAAATGAAAAAAGAAATTTTCCATCAAATTGACAAAAAAAATTATAAACATTGAAAATTGTCATTATTGATTTCTAATTTGTCATTGACCTTCTCCCTCAGTTCCCGATATCATTATTCATTTTTTTAAGTCCTTTGCAATGTTAAGTTACTGACCCCTTGGCCTTGATGTCAACCCTAGCGCACAAAAGTTTAAAACAACTTTAAAACACATGTGTCATGTTTATTGTTTTAAGTTAATATCATAAATTACTCAAGTTTCAACCGTTGGATGAACATTTGATGTATGTTTGTAGTTGCCTTCCGTAATGAAATGCACAGAGCGATAGGATTGCAAACTTAAACCTCTGGAATCACCCTATAACCATTAGATTTAGAAAGATCAATGGTTAAGAATTTGCAGATTGTAAACCTAAGACGTTTCATTCACTTTAATGTTGCAATTTCAAGAAAAAAAAGAATTTAAAGCACTTTGTACTGCTAAGTGTCACTGTCAAGTAATTTTTGTTTAAGTGTGAGGGTCGGCAAATGGGGATATATTTTTAAGTCCTTTGTAAAGTTAAGTTACTGGCCCCTTGGACTTGATGTCAATCCTAGCGCACAAAAGGTTAAAACAACTTTAAAACAAATGTGTCATGTTTATTGTTTTAAGTTAATATCATAAATTACTCAATTTTCAACCATTGGATGAACATTTGATGTATGGTTGTAGTTGCATTGCGTAATGAAATGCACTGAGTGATAGGCTTGCAAACTTAAACCTCTAGAATCACACTATAACCATTAGATTTAAAAAGATCAATGGTTAAGAATTTGCAACTTGTAGACCTAAGACATTTCATTCACTTTAATGTTCCAATTTTTTTTTAAAAAGCATTTAAAGCACTTTGTATTGCTAAGTGTCAACTGTCAAGTAATTTTTTTTTACATGAGAGGGTCAACACATGGGGGGATTTTTTTAAGTCCTTTGCAATGTTAAGTTACCAACCCCTTGGCCTTGATGTTAATCCTAGCGCACAAAAGTTTAAAGCAACTTTAAAACACATGTGTCATGTTTATTGTTTTAAGTTAATATCATAAATTACTCAAGTTTCAACCATTGGATGAACATTTGATGTATGGTTGTAGTTGCATTCCAAGATGAAATGCACAGAGCGATAGGTTTGTGAGCTCAAGCCTCTAGAATCACCCTATAACCATTAGATTTAGAAAGATCAATGGTTAAGAATTTGCAACTTGTAGACCTAAGACGTTTCATTCACTTTAATGTTCTAATTTCAAGAAAAAAATTCATTTAAAGCACTTTGTACTACTAAGTGTCAACTGTCAAGTGATTTTTTTTTAAGTGAGAGGGTTAGCACATAAGGAGATTTCAATCTTCACTCTTCAGATTGCTCATTGCAGTACACTACCCTATTTTGGATTCCATAGTTCCACTTCTAACAAAGCCATTCCAGTTTCCACGACTGTTAGCATTAATCTTTTCAAGAGTTAGGACTCAAAATCCGAGTAAGTGAAAGAATTTTTGTAGCTACGTTTCATCGTTTGACATTTCTTAAAATATTATTTTGTCAAACTTTGAAGTTTGGGTTTAGAGACTTAACAATTAAGAAAAATTAAGGAGGACTAATAGGTATTAGGGAATTCAAATTTCACAACTTCACATTATATAAGCATGTCTACCACCAATACCACTAGAGCAATGCCCGATAAAAAAATACATTATGCAGAATTGCTTAAAACCCCAGGTTTCACTGATGGGTACCATGATATTTATGATCCTAAAATCTATGGTAGGTGTACCTCAGAACTTATATTTTCATCTCAAAATAAGGTTGCAAATCAAATGCAAGTTAATAGTATCAGTGCACCGTGGGTTAATGGATTAGGGCACATGATGTTACAAGAGGTTTTCCCTTGCCCATAACTTATCATGGTCTATGCCCATAATTATGATGATAATAAAAGAGAAATTGTTAATAAAGATAGCAAAGAAGAATTGCTATCCATTAATTCAAAAGAACTTTGAAAAGTGTTGGGTTTTACAACTGAAGAGTTTGGAGACGGCCACATTGACCTAGAAAATCTTGCTAGTGATTATGAAGCAATGGAAGAAAGGGAGAAAAATGCTTTCTTAAATAAAATAGTTCAGGATATAAATAAATTGAAAGGTGATCATAAGCCTCCTTATGATCTGGATATTTTTAAACCATGGGTTAAGGATACTATTTCCATGCTGGCATTTTGCCTTGGTCTAGATACCAATTTGGAAGTGGGTGCGAGCCTCATTGAAATGCTATTTAATATCCATTATGGTGTTCAACATGTCAAATATAATTTTATTCAACACATTGTAGAATCCATGCATAAACAATTTTTAATGATTGAAGTAGGTTCCACCAAGACATTTAGGTTCACAACCTACTTGTGCTATCTTTTTCTATTCAAATTTAGAGGAATGTTTCACACCAACAAGCTTCAGATTCAGCCCTATAGTAATGCTGAGGAAAATAAAATGGCTCCAGTATATGAATGGACCAGTGAGATAAGGATGGATGATTCTTGAAGGAACTACAGTCATTTTGTAGACTACTTTTTGGCTCCAAATGTTGCTTCAAGCAATTACAAATACTCCAATGCCTAGATTGCCTATGTCATGTAGAAACTATATTCAACTAGGAAAATAAATACAATTGGTTGATTGGTACTTAATGGAAGAATATATTGTGCTAAGATTTTATGGATTGGGAGTACATCCAAACAAACTTCCAATACATGTGACAAAAAGGGTTTTTGCATTGGAATATGTAAGGCATATGTAGAGTGTTGATGAACTATACTTTCTTAGTCAACAAAAGAAGACCTTATTTCCTTCTTTACCTTTTTCATGTGGAGAGTTCACATTCGAGAGAAAAGCATTTAGTGTGGCACAAAATATTTTGATTTTGATGCTATCTATCACTGGTAGTATGATCCATGTGACATCATTAAATCAATGATTGTGGCCAATAGGAATGCTACAAGTAGAATTCAACATCAAAGTAAACTCTTGCTTACAAACTTGAGAAACAAGGATTCTTGGGATGAGGTCAAAATAGCGATGGAGAAAAGTGTTGATGAGAATGGTATTTCTTTTGAAAATTTGTCAATAGAAATTATGGCATTGCACCGAAAGACAATCATGGCATACAACAATTTTTATGAAAAAAGTGATAAACCATCTAGTAGAGTAAAAATTCCAGGTTCTCTAGAGAAGGAAGTTACAGATAAAAATTGGTCACGATAAGAAATTACTGCCTTTTGGTCTATGAGAAAGGAGCTAGGTGATCTAAGAGCTCTTGTAGATTATGGAGATAACGGAGAAAATAAAGAGTTTAGCAAATTGTGGAATATAGAGCATCCCGATGAACATGGAAACAAAGAAAGTGATGATGAATCTAATGATGATAGGGAAGAAGTAGAACAAATCCATGCCAATTACAAACCTAGTTTAAGTGAGACCACAAAAGAAGCATATACTTTAGGAGCAGCCATAGCTGAAAAAATAGATTATGAAGGTGGTTCTTTGGGGTCCCAAAGACAAGGCCCTTGGATGGTAACAAATGTTGAGCATAGAAAACCAGTTGATAAATTTTTCCTCAGGATTGGAGGTGAAAAATTAGACCAAGGGCATACAAGTCAATTTTTTAGAGCTTCAAATCCTCATCCTCATGGTCAGATACAATCACAACTAGGACATGCCCATGCTGGAGAGATTAGTGCAACTGGAACTGCCATTAGTGGCGATGGTATGGGTAGTAGTAATAGTAGTGGTCAACATGTGCTACAACAACAAATTACACACAAGAGGACAACAATACAAGATACCACAGAAACACTAGATGATCAAGGCAAACAAAAGAGGCAAAGGATTTTGACGGGTCCAAGTCACACTATCAATGGATCCACCACAAAGGAGTTATTTCCAGGCACTCCCCCACTACCAATTAGTGTGGTTGTGACATCATTAGCAACTACAAGCACTCCTAATCCTTCGCCATTCAAGAATTCCATTGTTCTTGCATCCCCAGGTTATGATTTCATTGAAGAGTTTAAAAAGAAATTAGACTTGTATAAAAAAGAAAAGAAGCAACTGATGGAGAGTGTGTCTGTTGTAACTTCAGAGCCTGCAACAACCATGGTATTACCCAAATTTGACACAAATAAAGAAATCATGGAGTACACAATTGTTGTTCCCACAGTTCAAAACAAACCAATAAATCAGATGGATCAATCTGAATACTAGGTGACCAATTTTTAATTGGATTTTTCTGTACTAAAAAATACTGACAAAATTAATGTATCAAAGAAGAACAATGATTTGGTGTACACATCATTTCTAAAGCAAGATAGAGAGAAGAAAAGGTTGCAAACCCAAAAAAAAAAGTTGCAGGTAGACCTAGAAAATGAGAAAGCAAAGAGGAAAGTAGTAGATAACAAGAGAAATGAATTAGAAAAAAGAATAAAAAAATCTTCCTCTACATCAACAAGAAAATAGGATAAACCAAATGAGAGAGAAGTGAATGACCTGAAGCAAAGGCTAGATGAGAGCAACAAGAAATATGATGAGGAAAAATCCACTTCAGAAAAATTAAGACTAAGCATTGTGAATGGAAATGCACAATGGGAAAAAGAATTGGAGAAAGCAAGAAAAAGAAATGAAAGATTAGAGGCAGAGTTGATGGAACAAAAAATGAAATTAAGTCTTGCCAAAATAAGTTATCTACATTTTTTAGAGAAACAGTGAGGCATATGAAACAAAAGATCCAGGATGAAATAATGCATAGGTTTGATCATTTGTGTGGCATGTTTCAATTGATTGATACTATCAGACAACATTATAAGAAGCTCAACAAGTATTTAGTGGACAACAAAAATGTGCTAGAATTAGAGAAATCTGCAAATCAAGTTCTACAAATAGTCTACAAAGCCAGTGACAATGATTTGAAATCAAAAGGGACTAATAATCAGATTGCTACCTTAATGAAGTTGTCATCTATCATTGAAAAGTGTTCGAGATTGCAGTAGTTAGAAGCCCAACAAGCTCTTCCTTCCAATCATCATATTCTAGTGGATTTCCAATGCCATTATGAAGTGTCAGGACTAAATCAAAGTAGTCAAAATATTACCTAAGCCTATTATGATATCCATTATGTGATTCTACCAACTTGTTATATGTCAGAAATATTTGTCCTTTCATGATATTCTTATCTACGAGCTCCTTTTTTTTTCTCCATCATTCTAGGCTGCAATCATTCATTCTCCACCAATGCAATGCATCTATTTGAATAGTTTCCAATATTCATCACCACACTTCATCATTTTGTTGAATATTTCTTTTATCATTTCAGATACAGTGTTATATTTGATGGTTTTCACTTCTTTCTCTAATTCTTTGCATTTTCCCTAAGATTTCAGATGGAAATTCTTCCAATAGGCTACATCAGCCAATGCATCAAGCACTCTCATATCATTTTCAAGCCATGGGGAGTACAAATTTGATGTGGAGGAGGATGATGTTATTTCTCTCTGATTTGCTAGATCCTTCTTCAGTTTGTCATTTTCCTTAATCAATTTTTTTGATCTGTGCTTTGGTAAATTTTGCCACATTTATGTTCAATTTTGTTGTCTCCATAGGGTTGGTATCCCCTACTCATTGAACCAAGAGATGTCCAAACACTTGGTTTGGATTACTAATTATAGTAGGTCTTTTATCATAGGGATATAGTGACCAAATAAGCAAGGTGGCTTCATCTCGGTTGTACCCAGATCCTGAAAACATTTTGCCACTTGCTTCTTCGGTTAAGTTCATTATCTTATCCCTACTTTTTCTGAAGTTATCAAATACAATTGAAGAGCTAATATCCCACCTTGGCAAGAGCAACACTCCAGCTTCTTGAAGTAATTCCCTTCCTCTTTTAGGAGTGATGGACTCCATTTCCTTATCTACCTCCCTTTTCAATTCCTCCAAAGCGGTTGCCTCCTATTCAGGAGTGATATCTTGTATCTTTTGTCTCATTTTTCTGCCTTTATATTCATAAAAATATTATTTAAATTCAGAAGATTTAACAAAATCACAATCAAAAATAAACTATTGTCTAGCCCTGACCCTCACATCATCAGATTGTTCATTTGATGCCTCAAATCTTACAATATTCTTCTCTTGAGGGGGCTCATACTATGCAATCACAAGAGCACTTATTTGTTTGACCTAATCACCCTCTTCGTCACTCTCCTCTTCTTCACTTATATCAGTATCTACAGATAAAAATACCTCAAGAGTAGGTTGTGAAGGTATGTAATCCAAGGGCTCTATGTCTTCAGCTTGTACTTTTGAATAGGTTGCATGAGGTGCATCAAAAATAACTAGGGGAACATCCTTTACCAATTCATTGACATGAGCGATGAGTTGCTCAATTCTTGTTAAAGGATCTTGTATCTCACCAGTTGCCTTTGAATAAGATGGGACATTTTTTCTCTTCCATTCCTCTGCAAGCATAATGTTGTTATAGGCAATCATTATTTCCTTGGTGGAAGCCTCATCATGGTTTCTTATCACATCTTTGATTGAGAACAAATGTTCATACCTTGATAGCCCTTGTGATAATATCGCCTTGTGAATAAACCCTTCTGCATCAAATTGTTTCCTTACATCACCTAGAGGTAGGTTGTACTATGCTAATTTACCATCAATTTCCCCATATCCTTCATTGGAAACCATTGTAAAGTCTCCAAAACATGAGGTGTTGGGCATAATTGATTGTTTTCTATGTCCTTTGAGGTGTTCGGCTTCAGATTTTTCCAATTGCCTCACAATTTCTAAATAAGCAATTCATTCAGGAACTACTTGTGGAATCAAGTGTGGAGCTCCTTCAAACCCATAAACCATTATTAATGTACAATCAAGGAAAGCATACCAGTCTCCCTAGTTATGATTCACTTTATTTCTCTGGTCATTTTCCTTTGGTCTTACAAATCTTTGTACTTCTAGGGATAGGTTATAATTGCACAGATATCTTAGCAACTTCATCAATAGTTTTACAAAAAATTATTCAAAATTAAGGTAATGAGACCTACCAAATCGGTTGTCCCACAATGAAGTCCACATTTGTATAGGTTTGAAATCTCCATTTTCATCTGTATCTTTTATCCTTAATTATTCACTCCAGACCCCTCTGACTTGTCCGTCATACAAAAGCAACTGCATAAGCAAAGAATAGTGTTCAATATTAATATTATCACTATTATTTTTAATCTTTTCAAGCCCTTTATGTAGGGCATTGGCCAAGTAGATAGCATAATCAAATGGCCTGGCATCCTTTCTTTGTATGTCTACAGCTAAGACCATTGGGGAAATCGACATGAGAGGCAAAACCTCTACTCCCAAAACCTGACCAGCCGAATAATAGGTGTATCAAAAATACTCTTTGAACAAATCTTAATGGAAAAGAGGGTTTTCACTACTAGCGAACCTCCTGAGTTGGCCTCCTTCATCCTTGGGCCTATGCAAAGGTAATTTCCATCTCTTATAGTTGGTATGTATGTGGTGATACTCTGTCAAGAGATCTTTTACCGTGAATGATAAATTCAGTGAACACTCTAACTGAAATACATTAGAAATGAGATCCCTAGAAATAAAAAGCATGTCACCCCCGCCATGTGACTGAATAGTTCTTTTCTTGGGGTCATATATGATAGCAAGAGATTTAATTAGCTCTGCGTTCACAAACACATTGGGCACCACAAGCCTTCCCAGGTTCAACCTCCATATATTGCAGACTGGTTGAAACCTAAATTATTTTTTGTAATGGTACATGAAGAGGTTGTACCCTCATTGCGGTGTCCAAATATCTCCTAAGCCCTTATGTTTGTCCCATAGTCAATCCATGGAAGGATTCATTTGAGCACTCCTCTTGGGTCTCGACCCTGACCCAGGGCATTGATCTATCAGGTCTTCATTTAGGAGTCTCTTAGGCTTTTTAATGCCCAGTTGATCCAAAGTCTTAGTCTTTTTAGTTTTCTATTTTTTAGCTTTGGGTTTGTCTGTACTCTCTTCCATTATTTAAATCTTAAGATTTTGATGAAAATAGCTTCTCAGCTAGGTCTAAAGTACCTACGTGAGTCTCATTGAGTCACCTCCACAGTCCACCGGTCTTTGTTGCATCAAAACTCCAAGTTTTTGCCTTTTTGCTTCTTCCCTAAGCTAAATCTTCCATGATTTTGTAACAACTATGCGATCAACTTATGATATAACTCACTTCAATTTTGGTTCATAAATGCACCATCCATGGACCATCTTTCAGTCTTGTCATCATAGAAGAACATTTATTTCAAATATCTCAAAGTCGACGATGCCTCGGGATGTCACATTAGTCTTTCACCGATATCCACCCTCTCCGCCGATGGACACCTTTCCTTGATTCTATCTGTGGGATGCCAGATAATGTTTCCCTGATGCACCCTAGTTCTCCTGATATACTTTATGCATTTGATAATTCATGGTTACTTTTTTTGAAAACTTGACTCTATCGGTATATCAGGGAGAGCACCTTAGGAGTCAACCTGATAGAGTGTTGTTACACTGATACTAGGTTGTGAGCTATTTTCATCAGGCCATCGACGGGGCTGTGATGGGGATTCCGCCGATGAAGCATTGTTAGGCCGATGGTATTGAATTTTGTTAGGAATGGGGGAAGGACTACATCACTATGGAATTTCAAATTTGTTTATGGATGCAATGTAGGCTATAATATGGATCTTTTCACAAAAATTTCTACAATTTGCATTGCTCATAAAATCAAAGTGTGGTATATTTTTGTGATTATTGATATGTGGAAGATAAGTGAGGTGGACTTAGTGGAGGCTAGTTTCTTTGCAAAGAAAAATTAAATTTCCTTTTAAGAGATCAAATTTAAATTTCAATATCACAATTTCATGGATGATGGAATACAAAATAAAATATCATCAACTACAGTTTGGCATATGATTCATGAATTGCAATATAAAATCAGATATCATGAAGTGCAATGATTCACAATTTATTTGAATACAATATAAAATATCATCAACTACAGTTTGGAATATGATTCATGCAATGCAATATAAAATAAGATATCATGAAGTGCAATGATTCACAATTTCAATGTTCATTGAATATCATATAAAATATCATCAACTACAGTTTGGACTTTGGAACAATGGAAACTAATTCATGAAGTGCAGTAAAAATACCTAAAACCTGCTAATTCTCTTCCATTTCCCAAATGGAGTCAGGGTCCTCAAACTGATCCTCATCTTGAGATAAAGTAAAAGGGTCATCTTGATTTTGAGTCTGCTCTTCACTTTCTTCGGCCTGTGTCTCAAATTCAACATTCATTGTGTGATTTGTGTCAATTTCAGTATCATTGTCATATGTCCCAGTCCCACTACCACTGCCACCAGTACTAGCACTTGGAATTGGACTGCCTGTGTTGCACAACCCGGTCCCTCTTCTTTCATATGTGGACCTCCAGATTGTGAGTGCCATTTGAAAAGGAATTTTTTTGACATTATAAGCAGTTCCTTTCATCCTCAAGCGATTTTCCAAATTCTTGTCTAGTTTGTTTCTTAACTTTGACGTCAAAAACCCCAATGTACTGAAAACTCTATCATCCTCCACTGACCCCAATATCATTGTTTGACATAAATCAGCAAGTTTGAAATATTTTCATATCGAACCACGCAATATTTCACTCTGACCTAAGCTTGTCCAAACCTTTTTTATTGATCTTGGTTCAAAGGCCTTCTCCTTTCCCATGGATTTATATTGGTCCCTCATAGTTGTTGCAAAACTCCTACATTGTTGTCTAAGCTTATTTTCATTTAAAATTCCTTTTATTGTCTGCTCATTATATGCTACCTTTTTTGAAAACTATTCGATCAATATTTTTACTTGATCATGAAAATATTTTGGGTTATCTCGGTTTACCCAAAATTGAGGATACATAATACCCTTGGCTTCAAGTATTTCATGTCGAGGGAATCTTTCACGAATCTCTGAGGAAAGAGATTTTGTAATTTCCTTCAAATTATCACTAACAGATTTCACAATGCCATTAAAATCTTCCTCATTAATAGCTACTTCTCTACTAGAGTGCCTGACTGTCTTACAATGGTACATTGTTATCTCATATCCACGTACATAGATACATAAGTTCCTGATTGCATCAAACTGTAAATAATTATCAGGATTATTCAAATCGATAATTTTCTGCCACATCAAATAATTTGTGCCTTCTTGTGTTAGATCTAGATATAAATGATCGAGGGCCAAGCATGTAAGTTTATGTAGATTGGAATATTCATAAATATATATAGTTCTATCTTGGGCTTTCTTCACAAGATTTTTCATCTCATCTAGCATGGGGAGAAAATTAGCTAAATTCAAGAGTGTCTTTATATCGCTTAACCTATGTAAGAGTTTAGGAGCTTTGTCTACTGTGTTGCGATGCTCGTACATCACTCCAATCAACGATTGATATTTTGAAAGAACTCATTGCGCTGGTCCATGCAGGGAGATCCATCAGGTATCAACATCCTTGAGAAGCTTGTTTCCAGGTGTTATTCCCTTAGCAAAATGTTGAAATTCAAGGAAATGTTTGGGACTTCGACAGAAGTATGCATGGATCTTGCGAACTAGATTTTCAACTTTTGATACTATAGGAAACTTGCTTACAATTTTGAATACTAAATTCATTCTGTGGGACATGTAGTGAATGCCAAGCATGTATGGTGCACAAGTAGTTTGTAATTTTGTGCAAACACCGCTCCTTTGACCTTGCATCACTACAGCTCCATCAACTCCTACACACACCAACTTTTTGGTAATTGTCAACTCATCCATACCTACAATTTCATTCAAATATTTCTTGACTAGTTTAAATAGATTTTGTGATGTTGAATTGTCCTTCATTTTATGAACACAAAGAAGATGAGCTTGGAAAAAATGTTGTTCTATAGTATACAAATGCATATAGACCCAAGAAGTATTGTCTACTGCAATAACTTCATCTAAAGATAATGCAATGAAATTTGACTCTTTTACTTTCTCCTTAAAATCTTCCTTTTCCACTGTAGCAAGACAGTTCGCCCATTCCCATCCAATGTTTACTAACCAATGTGAGAAGGGAAAGTGGGGAACACTCAAATAAAATAATTAATCAAAATATTCTGGGTAGTCTATCATAGGACACCCCCTGGACAAAATATGAAAAATAACACTCATCTGAATAGTTTTTGATAGATTTGTTGCTGCCATGGCTTTTCCAAAATGAGCCTCAAGTGTACCTTGATATTTTTCAAGCTTTGAAATTCTATGGTTATTCTCTTCATAATAAATGGCATAGTTAATATGAAGACATTCTTCCTTTGATTTCCATCGTACGACTGATTGTTTCTTTTCATCTATGATTTGTTTTTCGTAAACTTTACCGATATGCTTTTCTATAGTGTCAAGCTTTAGCTCCAATGTCTTGTCTCTTCCACATTTCCAACTACAAATTGTACATTTGACCTATGTTTCCCTTTCAATATCATTTTCATTTTCTACCCCCACTAGTACAATGAATGGATACTTCAACAACCAACCAAGTTGAAAATTCCTTGTCATTTCCCACTCACACCCCAATTTTGATTTTCCTTTTCTTTTCTTGCTACCAACATCATCCTCATCCAAGTCAATTATCTCATTCTGGCTAACCAAGGTATCCCTTTGAACATCTATTGTAGTATTCCATCCTCATTTGATACATTTTGATTTAACTCGATGATAATCTCACCTTGACCTTCCTATGGCGGTGAGGTATTGTGAATGCCTTCTTCAATAATATTTGGTGGAAGAGTTGATGATGTAGCTCCACCTTGATCTGATGGATCAAACGCTTTGCCAATTCCAAAGTAAGACTGTATGCTACCTCCACATTTTGGGTGTTTTGATGGCCTCCCAGTCTTTTCATTACCCCGAGGAGTCTTACCCTTGCTGCTCGACATACTGATCTCTCACTTTGAATAAAAGCTGGGAAAAAATGTCTTATTGTTTAAGAAGAACAAACCAACAGAGAATATAGATCCAATTCCCTACTCTAAATCATGTTTAAGACTGAAGCAAGAATGGAAAATAGATAAAGAAATCTTATTATTATAACTAATAACTAATAACAGTATGAAGAAATGATCACTCACCTTTCAGTCTACGTTTTCGGCTTTCAATGACTTTTGAATCGAGAAGTATAACCTTAGAACCGAACAAAATGTGTAAGAATAAATAGCAGTTTCAATTGTATTTATATCAATCCATATTTGGTGAATTCCGTGGGATTTTTAAATGGTATGTTAAAAATTTGGTGAATCTCACGATCTTATACAATGATACTTTGTAATTCTCAAGGTGAAATGTGTCCTCAAATGTAATTATTTTTAAATATTATTGGCGAAATAGGTCCTCATAAGCAAATATTTATAAATTTTAATTGGCGAAATGGGTCTTCACAAGCAACTATTTGTAAATTTTAATTGGTGAAATGGGTCCTCATATAATTTTGTTTTAATAGTATTGGCGAGTATGTTGGTGTTTTATGACATGCTCCTGGGATTCCAAGCGAAAATATTAATTGGTCCATTGGAAATGTGTATTCTGTTATGGAGAAATTATTGCCTAAACATGCCTCGTAAAAAAAAATGTTGGTGAATGGACATGCATTGGACCGATAGTTCATAAAATTCGGGTGATTCAGACACCCTGTTGGGTACATTAAATTCACCAATTTCGACTTGCCCGATTCCTAGAATTTGCCAATAGGTCAAGATTCACCACTAAAGTTTTCCCTAAACCCTATCATACACTTTTTGCATGTCAAGTTTAATAATCATGGAAGAAATTTTATTTACAACAATGGAGTGCAGATTCTCATGAGCAACAATTGCTCCTTCTGATGTTTCTCTACCAAAAATGAAACCCCCCCGTTCCTCATAAATAATTGTTGACACAAGAGGGTGTAATTGAAGATAAATGGCCTTTGTAAAAAAATTATAAATCGTAATGCAAAGTGAAATAGGTCAAAAATTAGAGAAAGTGTGTGGGGAATTTTTTTTTGGAATGATAGCAATATTAGTCACATTGAACTTCTTCAACATACCTCCTGATTTTCTTGATTCCTCCAAAGCATTTAGAATGCCAACCCCAATGAACTCCCAACATTTTTGATTAAAAAAATGGCAGTGAATCCATCTAGTCCCGGGGCTTTGTCAGGGGGCATGGAGAACACCACCTCTTTTAATTCTTTGAGAGAAAAAGGAGCCAACAACCTAACATTATCTTCATGCAAGACCAACTCAGGGATATCTTGTAGAAGCTCTACTCTTTCCCTTATTAAATGTGCATTGAAATTATTATTTGTAGTTAATAAGGAAGAGAAAAACTTGACCCCTTCATTCTGTATCTCTTCCTCTTTTGTAAATAGAACTCCTATCACACTATCTTGAATTGAAAATATAGTACTTTTTTCCTTTTTGGTTTGAGCTAAAATGTGAAAGAATTTTGTATTCTTGTCACCATCTTTCAGCCATAATTCTCTTGATTTTTGCCTCCTGTTGTGCATATTTTGCACACATGCCCCATCATGGGCAGGGACCCCCTCTTTTCACTCTCGATGGGTTTCTTTCCTCTCATCTCATTTTGTGTGCCCCTTTTCTGGAGCCTAAATTGGTCATGTGTCATCAAACGATCAAATTTCCCTGACCAAATTCACCTACCTAAGTTTCACTAAGTCTTTTGCTTTTGCAGAAATGCCCCTGCAAGTTTTCCTTCGCTAGTTGCCCCGATGTCCTCTAGGCCTAATCCCTACTCGCTTGATTTTATTTTTCCTTCATTTTGACTTTGGGGACAAGTTTCCCATGCATTTTAGATTTTTTCGTGGTGCCTAAGTGAATTTCCAAGGTTTTGTTAAGTTTCAGGAAGTTGCACAAATTTCATTCTGGAACTTCATCCCTCCATGGTCATTTTGAAAACTCTTCCTCACCATGGTTGTTCCAAATGGAAAACTCCAAACAACATTCTGGCTAGGGAAATCCAGCCTTTGAGGCCCGAACTATCCATTGCCCTTTCAAAACAATATTTTGGCCAAGGAAATCCAACCTCCTGGGCTCGGACTATCCATCGCCCTTTCAAAATAGCATTCTAGCCAGGGAAATCCGACCTCTAGGGCCCGAACTATCCATCGCCCTTTAAAATCAACATTCTAGCCAAGGAAATCTGGTCTCCGGGGCCCGGACTGTCCATCGCCCTTTAAAAACAACATTTTGGCAGGGGAAGTCCGGCCTCTCGGGCTCGGAACGTCCAAACACCCTCCCAATTTGGAAATGAACTTTGACCCACATGCTCAAATTGGACCCTCTCTTGCATGAACTTTTCAAATTCCATATTTGAAGCTGGGAGAAACCATTTGGGTCACCCTGCCCTCTTTGCCCTTTCAAAATAGCATTCGGGTAGGGGAAGTCTGGCCTCTCGGTCTTGGAACGTCCAAATGCCCTCCCAATTTGGAAACGAACTTTGACCCACATGCTCAAATTGGACCCTCTCCTACATGAACTCTTCAAATTCCAAATTTGAAGCCGGGAGAAACCATCTGGATCACCCTGCCCTGTTCGCCCTTTCAAAACAACATTCTGGTAGGGGAAATTTGATGTCTCGAGCCTGGAATGTCCAAATGCCCTCCCAATTTGGAAATGAACTTTGACCCACATGCTCAAATTGGACCCTCTCCTACATGAACTTTTCAAATTCCAAATTTGAAGCCAAGAGAAACCATCTGGGTCACCCTGCCTTGTTCGCCCTTTCAAAACAACATTCTGGCAGGGGAAGTCTAGCCTCTCGGGCCTGGACCGTCCAAAATCCCTCCAGTAAACTACTAATGGCAATTTATGCTAAATATTATGATCTTTTGATGATGCATGAGTGAATCTAACAAGGAGTTTGCAAGATTTGACTAACGTTTGCCTTGATTTGAGTAGGAAAGCACTTACAACACTTCATGTATGCAAGATTCAAGAAGCCTACCGCGGGTCCATCGGGGATACCCATTAAGAACGTTGAACAAGGAACAGCAAGTAACTCCTTTCATCATTCATTTTATACTCACCTCTCTTCATAGCACCCATCAACAGAGCTGGCATTAGAAGAAGGCATGTGCCAAGGAAGTTAATGACAAAATGCAAGGGGGTGGCCTTGAAGAAAGCATAAGGGAGTTGTCCTACTTTTCACGAGATGATGGTGATCTTTAAGGGGTTGTCCGTTCGAATTAGGGGCAACCAATGCATTGATGCTAGTCGTCGATAGGCCCATTTGATTACAATTCCATCAAGCATAGGGCAACTTTTAAGCAATTTTAGCTACAATAAAAGGCAAGTCAGCAACAGGACAAAATTGCTACAACACTTGGGCACTAAAGGACAAAATAGGGAAAAGACAAAGGAAGTATTTTAAATTGTTGAATATTACCGGGTAGGTGAAGCCCTAGTACAATCAAATTTGGGCTACATAATGTAATTCAATCCTAGCCATTCATTCAGGCTTTGAAAAACTAGAAATAGGGGTCTCCCCCTCATTTGTAAATGGTTGGAGAGCTAGTGTAAAAGCATTCTGCAGCAATAGAAAGCAACATTGCATGATTTATGGGTGTTTCCTTTTGAGTTTTCTCATTATGTGTGCATGGTTCTACTTCCCTATTAATTTAGTTGTTAGTTTCTTGAATGGAAGTGGTGATGGTGATTGTTGTTTCAGTATTTGATGAATTTCCAGCTCATGATTTTTGTGGTTTGTTGATGATGAACTACCTTTGTAAAGCTAGTCTAAACTTCCTTCCTTTATTGTTGCAACTTAGTTTGATTGCATGTGCAATATGTGTGTGTGTGTAATCTGAAAATCTACAATCCTTAGAAGATTGCACTGGTTTTGTGTAACTGTAGGATCCTCTTGGCCAAGAAAAACTCAGTTTAGGGAGTTTGTCTACTGTAGCAGCCTCCATGATCATTGTTCATTCATAGTTGCAGGTCCAGGAACTTACTTTCTGCCCTGCTCTTTTTTCCTTTTTTTTAATAGGTAACCTTAGGCAAGATTCATTGCACATTATAAAGCTAAATCCAACGATAAAATGGAGTTCTAGACTATTGTTTGAACCTGCAGCAAATGCACAACATCTCTCCCATCCTAAGAACTCCATTTGTAGGCCCAACTTCCCACACTTTGTAACTCTTCTATAAGACCACCTTGTGATTCCATCAAATCACATAAATCAACTGATATATTCCAAGCACTATCAAGACCTTGGGGTAATTTTCAGCAACTTGCTGGATATTTCTTTTCAAGAGAGGTAATGCATCTACGCATTGCCTGTGTTGAGAAAGTTTGCAAAAACACCCATCAACAGAACTAGCGCTAGAAGGAGGGCATGACATGTTGAGGCTACAAAGCTAAAAATTGGAAATTGAAAAGAGCACTTTCAAGAAGAAATCTGAGATAAAGAGATCTCTTTTAATGCTGAAGCTTAAAATCAAAAAATTTTGAAGGCAAACAAAGTTGAGCTGAGATGGAGCAGCATTTACAAATCAACATCACTCAGCTACATGCATATTTGAACAAGAGATTGAGGAGACCATTGCAACAATTTTCATTGGTAGATAAGTGTAGGATCCATTGCACTTGCAGGCATAATGAATTGGAGTGTCTAACATTCTTGGACAGAGTTGAAAGAGTCTTGCAGGGAGAAATTCCCTTTTGGAAAATCTATCAGCCTTTAGCCCCTCCAAACCCAGAGAAAGAATTGACAACCATGGCAAACAAGGCATTTGAAGAGCTGATCCAAGAATGTTTGGGCAACAAAGACAAACCAAGATTGGAGGAAGTACCAATGTCAAGCTAGTGCAGATTTCACAATGCACCACATTCAGAATTTACTTGTTCATCATGTGCAAACATCATCGCCCACATCAAGGGTAGTTTGAACAAGTTGGAGCAGCCAACTGTCAGGGAGGACAAGTCATCCCATGAGGTAGAAAAGCTGTCAACATTTGGAGGACAACACCTTCAAGTCGGACCAAGAAGCTTCATAAAAATAAATGTTGGGACAGCAAACACTAAAGTTGAAAATCAAGAATAAGCTGATTTCCTTGAGACAACAAAAAGCTTTGGTGAAGGTTGACTAAGAATGGAGTTGAAAAGCCTCTCCTTCACCAGTAAGGGGCAGTCCTCCACTCAGGAAGAGGATCCATTGTAGTTGAGGATGGGTCAACAAAGTTTGCAGTAGCTCATGAGGTTGCTAAAAATCATAAAGAGGAAAATCAGCAAGGGGAAAGGGATGGCAACCTTGCAAAAATAGAAAATGATGACAAAGGCATAAGTGAAATCAGACTAGAATACCTCTCCTTCATAAATGACAATGATCAAGAATCTAAAAATAAAGATTTGGAGTGGGAACAAATACAACTCATTGTTGTTTACCATCAAACTTCCCTCCCAAGTGATGATGAGGACCCAATAGCGGAAAGATATGACCAGCTCATCTCTAGATTAGCAAAAGATTGGTCAGAGCTGAAATACCAAGTGGATTTGGAGGTGCTACCACTACCGAATTGGTGTAGACTTCATGACTCATCACACTTAGAGTTCACATGCAGAATGTGCCAAGAAGCCATCAAGCAAGTCAAAGAACAAGCAAGGCAGCCAAGCACACCACTTCCTGCAGTTGCTTCAAGGATGGAACATGAGGATCAAGAGCTTGAGCCTAGTGACAACCTAGCTGAAGGTAGTCCTCAAGAGGATTTTGGGACAATAATAGAAGAAGGAAAATAATACAATCTCGAGCTTTCGAGCGATGAAGTAGATCAAACAAGAATGCTATCCACCAGTTATCGAGAATTTCTTCATCTTAAGGAGCATTTGTGCACCATGGATGATAGGTTTTATGGAGAGTCCTTGGACGAAAAACAAGTAGTGGATTTCGGTCCCCTTGATGAGGTGCCATCAATTGACGTCTTCTTTCCGTCGGGAGCTGTACTATGGAGGTATGTTCATGCTGAGGAAGCACACATCCCACAATATGGTAGCGATGAAGACATACTCCTTGAGCCTCTGAATGGTTATGCACTAGAGTTTCTGGATTGAGAAAGGGGTTCCTTCTCCATCTATAGTGATAGTGAGCAAGGGGAAATGAGTGAACGTCATGATGGGATGCATGAAAAACAAAGAGAAGAAGACAAAGGTGGGGGTGTTGAGATAGCTGCCAACAGATATGAAGCACCCAGTTGACTACAAGATGCAACTTGGAGTCCTTTCGCCGTGATCGTTGTTGATCCTCCTTCATATTCAGATGCCTACAATAGGACAAATTCACGCATGTCATTGTCCCATGACATTGAGCACCACATAAATAAGGACAACACTTGGGCAAGGAAGTGGGACAACGTGTTGCCTTTTGAAGACAACAATCAAGTGGACACGAGGTTTGCAGAAGATCAACGAGATGAAGTCTATCTTCTCGAAGAACAACTGATAGGGATTGTCAATCCCACACAAGACATGGAAGAAGTGTTTGCTGCCCCATTCTCCCTACCTTATATAGGCTTGATGCCTGAAATGTTGCACCCTTCACCATGCCCACCCAAGATTGCTAATGCAAAGACTGGTGATGCAGTGCTCGCTCTTGACTGTCAAACACTTCCGCAATTGCACAAGGAAATACAGGTTCTATCCTTCCTTGCTCTTGTTAATTGTCATAGTTGCACTTATAATTTTGATTGGGAATGAGGGGAGAAAAATGTGTTTATGGATTAACCATGGGTTTAGCGAGCCTCCTCAATTTCTAATTTTCCCTAATCGGGTGACTGAACTTGAGTGTTGCAACGTTGAATTTATTTTTTTTGAATATAAAGATAAATTTGCATGGTTAAGAACGATGACGATTGCCCATTTGCTTGTGCATGCACTGCGAAATCCAATGAGTGTTGACATCAGTTGCCTTGCCTAAACATAGTGATTTGTGAATATCTCTTTATACATAGCTCATGTTTGAGTAGTGTAGGTTTCATGTAAATACTCCGCTTTCCTGCTATCCTTAGGTAAGATGGTTTGTTGTAGGTTGCTTGCTTTAGAGTAGTTTCTTCATTTTTTTCTTTCGCTGCCCCGCCTTGGTTAGTTTTGGTGTTCTCTTTCCATGTGCTTTTCTTTCATTTGTTGTTGCTTTACTACTGCTTTTCTCGGGGTCCCTCTGCTTTTGGATGGGCACATATGTGCACACAACAACCATACTTATCACATGGGGTTGTTCTATGTAGTTCTTCATCAAACTCTAATCAATTTTTTAGAGTGGATGGTGAGGATCTTATGTTAGGGTCAAGTGATCTAGGTATTTAATTCAAAGAGGATAAGTCCTTGGTTGATCTCATTCCCGACATATTTTGAAATCTTATATCTTTTACATATTTTAATAATCTGGAGGTCATTGTAGGTCCTTTGTGAAGTCTAGTTAATTGAAAAATTTAAAATTTTGCTTTAGTGCCACTATGATTCTCAGTCCTGAGGGTGAGCTTCAATGCTTGTGGGTTGAAATAAAAATAATTGAAAATTGAAAATCAAAAGAAAAGAAACAAAAGAAAGAAATCAAAATATTGAAAATCAAAAGAAAAGAAATTCAGCCTTTCAGGGGTATCCGAGCAACTCTACTAGGGCTATGGACACCTGGCCAGTAGTAGAGCAATGTTTGGGAGAATCACAACGATAAACTCATTAGGGCTATGGAAGCCTGACTGGCAGCGAGGCAATGTCCGAGATGCTTTTGGAGTTAGAATAAACTACATAGCTTAACTTGATGAACCTTGGATTCCTATAGCAATTAAAGGATGGGAATTGACGCAACTGCACACACTTGAATTTTCAGCATACTGAAGGTTGGATTAGCTAGTGTTTTTGATCCTTTAGTTGAGCGCCTGGCTTGTTTTCCCTAACGTGAAGATCAGAACCAAAGATTTTGGGTTCATGATTCCAGTTTTTCATCAAAATTGTCTAGAGCATTTCCTCAGCGAGTCACCATTTGTTGTGCATGTTTTGCACACATGCCCCACCATGGGCAGGGACCCCCTCTTTTCACTCTTGATGGGCTGCTTTGCTCTTGTCTCATTTTGCGTGCTCCTTTCCTAGAGCCTAAATTGGTCATGTGTCATCAAACGATCAAATTCCTCTAACCAAATTCACCTACCTGAGTTTCACTAATTCTTTTGCTTTCACGGAAGTGCCCCTGTGGGTTTCCCTTTGCCAGTTGCCCCGACGTCCTCTAGGCCTCATCCCTGCTCACTCGATTCACTTTTTCCTTCATTTTGAATTTGGGGACAAGTTTCCCATGGATTTGGGATGTTTTTGTGGTGCCTAAGTGAACTTCCAAGGTTTCGTTAAGTTTCAGGAAGTTGCAAAAATTTCATTTTCGAAACTCCGTCCCTCCATGGCCATTTTGGGAACTTTTCCTCACCATGGTTGTTCCAAACGAAAAACTCTAAACAGGATTCTATCTAGGGAAATCTAGCCTTTGGGACCTGGACTGTCCATCACCCTTTCAAAACAGCATTTTGGCCAGGGAAATCCAGCCTCCGGGGCCCGGACTGTCCATCGCCCTTTCAAAATAGCATTTTGGCTAGGGAAAGTTGACATCCGAGGCCCGAATTGTCCATCGCCCTTTCAAAATAGCATTCTGGCTAGGGAAATTTTGACTTCGGGGCCCGAACTGTCCATCGCCCTTTCAAAATAGCATTCTGGCCAGGGAAATCTGGCCTTTGGGACTCGAACTACCCATCGCCCTTTCAAAACAACATTTTGGCAGGGGAAGTCCGACCTCTCGGGCCCAAAACGTCCAAACGCCCTCCCAATTTGGAAACGAACTTTGACCCACATGCTCAAATTGGACCCTCTCCTTGATGAACTTTTCAAATTCCAAATTTGAAGCCGGGAGAAACCATTTGGGTCACCCTGCCCTGTTCACCCTTTCAAAACAACATTCTAGTAGAGGAAGTCTGGCCTCTTGGTCTCGGAACGTTCAAACACCCTCCCAATTTGGAAACCAACTTTGACTCGCATGCTCAAATTGGACCCTCTCTTGCATGAACTTTTCAAATTCCAAATTTGAAGTTGGGAGAAATCGTCTGGGTTGCCCTGCCATGTTCGCCCTCACAAAACAACATTCTGGCAGGGGACGTCTAGCCTCTCGAGCCCAGAACATCCAAACACCCTCCCAATTTGGAAACAAACCTTGACCCACATGCTCAAATTGGACCCTCTCCTACAAGTCCATCAAGCAAAGGGCAACTTTCAGGCAATTTCAGCTACAATTAAAGGCAAGTCAGCAAGAGGACAAAACTGCTACAGCACTTGGGCACTAAAAGATAAAATAGGGAATAGACAAAGGATTTATTTTAAATTGCTGAATATTATGGGGTAGGTGAAGCCCTAGTACAATCAAATCTGGGCCACACAATGTAATTCAATCCTAGCCATTCATTCAGGCTTTGGAAAACTATAAATAGGGGTCTCCCCCTCATTTGAAAATTGTTGGAGAGCTGGTGTAAAATCATTCTGCAGCAATAGAAAGCAACATTGCATGATTTATGGGTGTTTCCTTTTGAGTTTTCTCATTATGTGTGTATGGTTCTACTTCCCTATTAAATTAGTTGTTAGTTTCTTGAATGGAAGTGGTGATGGTGATTGTTGTTTCAGTATTTGATGCATTTCTAGCTCATACTTTTTGTGGTTTGTTGATGATGAACTACTTTGTAAAGCTAGTCTGAGTTTTGTTCCTTTATTGTTGCAACTTAGTTCGATTGCATGTGCATGATGTGTGTGTTTAATATGAAAATCTACAGTCCTTAGAAGATTCCACTGGTTTTGTGTAACTGTAGGATCCTCTTGGCCAAGAAAAACCCAGTTTAGGGAGTTTTTCTACTGTAGAAGCCTCCATGATCACTGTTCATTCGTAGTTGTAGGTCACTGTTCATTCGTAGTTGCAGGTCTAGGAACTTACTCTCCTCCCTGCTCTTTTTTCCTTTTTTTTAATAGGTAACCTTAGGCAAGGTTCATTGCACATTATAAAGCTAAATCCAATGATAAAATGGAGTTCTAGACTATTGTTTGAACCTGCAACAAATGCACAACATCTCTCCCATCCTAAGAACTCCATTTGTAGACCCAACTTCCCACACTTTGTAACTCATCCGTAAGATTGCCTTGTGATTCCAGCAAACAGCATAAATCAACTGAGATATTCTAAACACTGTCAAGACCTAACACCCAAGAGACCTTGGGGTAAATTTTAGCAACTTGCTGGATATTTCCTTTCAAGAGAGGTAATGCATCTATGCATTGCCTATGTTGAGAAAGTGTACAAAAACACCCATCAACACCTACAAAACACCTCCTCTCTCAATAGAAATTCTTTCCATTCCACTCGAGGTTTACCCCATTCTTCAAATAATACACTATCAAGGCCATTAGCAATAATGCTTTCATTTACCTCTACTAACCTTTTATAAACCAAATCTTTCTGCACAAAAACATTCTTAAACACATGTTGATTCCATTTTTTTTAATTGTTGGTTAACATGGTCCAACTTCTTGCTCAACTAAAACATTCTAGAACCATAGCAAAAAGGTGCATTCAACCACCATTTCTTTAACAAGGTGATAAGCTTTGGATGCCTAAACCAACTTAAAGGAAGATTGAAACTTTGACTTTAGTTTTTTGCCAACAAATCAAGTGAAATAGCAAAATAATCAGACACAGCAAAAGGTAAAATTTTAGATGTCAATTCAAATTCACTTAAGACCCAATTGAGAGATGTTAAGAACCTGTTTATCTGCTCTGCAATTTGGAGAAAATTTTCCCTCCTATTTGTCCAAGTAAACCCATTTTGTGGGATTACATCCATCAAAGCATTATCTTGTATAAAAGCAGCAAATTCCTCCATGTCTTTTTTTGGGGGGTGTATTCCTCCTTTTTTCTCTAATAAACTTGTAATTACATTGAAATCCCCTGAAAGAACAACTTTGTCTTGCCCCAACCCATCTAATTTCAATTTCAAAGTTCCCCACAACAACTTCTTACCTATTGTACTATTAGGCCCATAAACATTCAACAACCAAAAAGAGAAATCAAAATGGCTAACCTACATTAGCTGCTAGTTATGATCAAAAGAAACAATGGTAATGCTAATTTTTTTTGCATTCCAAAGAGTAATCAAACCTCCTGAAGCTCCCTAAGAAGGTGAGTGAGAAGCTTTCCATTTGTTCCACTTCTTACTAATAGATTGAAAAGTCTCTTTAGAAGTTTTTGTTTCTTGAAGAACAACTATATATGCCCCACAAGCATCTAGTTGATGCTTGACTTGGGACCTTTTTTCAGAGGCATTTAAGACTCTAACATTCCAAGATATTAGGCTCATTGCAGTGTGGGAGAGAAACAAGATCTCCTAGGTCTTTTTTGCTTCGCACCTACATCCCTTTTTCCATCTAATGTCGACTGTATACCTACTACTATTTCCTCTTGTAGCTTGGTAGCTAAGGATTTACTGCCCCTCTTAGCAAGAGACTTTTTGCTTGGAGAAGAAGATAATGGGACTGGGATAATGACAAAGAACCTAGATCATCTAAAAACTCCCCTTCCCCAAAAACCTTAGAAGCAATATCATCTATCATTTGTTCACCTACAGTTACTAAGGCTTCATCAACAAACTTCTCAAACTCTAGATCAAAAGGCATTTTAGAGGAATGTAAATTAGAGCTTTCAAAGACTGGATTGGACTGAAGAATGGACCTACCATCATCATCTTGATCATCAAAATCCTTTAACCTTTCTTCACAATGATTTGACAATCCAAGTGTTAGCATTGAAGCGCATTGGTTCAATTGTTGAAAACAATCAAAACTGATCTGAGGAACCAAAAGCTTAATAGAATGAAGAAAAATATTAATGGGAGACAACAAAAGATTCTCCCAACCAGGAATAAAGGAAACAATAGTAGGCTTGAATTGAGAACCAAAAACCTTGCTACCTTGTAGCAGAGGAGAAACCAGAAACCTACTGTCTTTCACAAAAAAAAATTTGCCTACAGGAGTTGAAAATGTAAACTTGTTGTTGAGAAATAAAGCACAACTCTCATGACCATATATTTCTCCAACTGAAGTGAAATTTTAATCTAATTCATCTTCCACTAATGATAAAGAACTACACAAAGTACCCCCATGCGAAGCCGAAGCAGTAACATTTGAATCCTCCCATTTTTGGAACACATTAGAAAAAGCCCTTTTGTCCTTAAAATAAGTACATAGATAATTCAAATTCAAATACCATTTGTAACATGTATCAAAAACTTTGAACAAAAAATTCCAATCAAAGTTTGCCACAAATTCTTTAATAGGCTTATAAAGAGGGACAATAGAATTGTCAAACATAGGAGAAGAAGGATCTTTGGATGTCCCTTCTGTGTTCACTGCCAAACCCAACACACACTTTCTCAAAAGATGAACTAGGAGATGACATTGGAAACATATTTGCTTGGGATCCTCAAAACCCACCTTTTGTTTCCACAATCCATACATTGATTTGATATTAATATCTACTAGAAGTTATTTTGTGACATCAACCAGGGCAGAGCTTAACTGGCAATGACGGGTTGGAAAAGAATTGCAAGTCTTGGTGCAAAAAAATTCCTAACTGATTACCAAGAATCTCAATAATTTTGGATTCTTTGTACTCCAACGGTAGCCCTTGAAGCTGAATCCAAAATGGAATAAATTTAACCATGGATTGAGAGGAACAAAGTTGGGAGACCATAAGGTAGAAAAAATACTGTGGCCCTCACAAATCCAAGACTTTTTTCTAAAAATGGCATTCCTTAAATCTTTATCAAAGAACAACACCACAAAAACCCCTTCCCCCTTATCTAAAAAGAAAACTTGAATAGATCCTTCCCAAGTTTGAAAAACCCAACATTGTAAAAAAGTCAGATCTAGAGTAAAATTCCAAAACTTACAAATGAGGGCCACGTCCTTGAGATCCTTGACCTGTGGCTGCAACATTGCATTTGTAAGTGTGACATTAACTTGATCACTCGAGCCATAAGACGGATTCTTTTGAGGCTTAGGAACCCAAACCTTACCAATATGCCCAAGACCATTGATCTCCCTCTAGGAAAAGTCACGTTTGGACTGCCCATTACACACAAAATCATCAGCATCATCAATCTTTGGATCCAAAACCCTCTTGTTGATGATAATATCATTTGGAAAAGTCAAAGGAGAACACTCAGAAATAAAAGGTTTAGGACGAGAAATAGGGATGTTATTTGGAAAAGTAGCAAGATAATCAACAAAAAAATTTGGATCGAAGGGAGCTCCAGAGGAGATAGAAATGCAATTGGGGAAAGTTGTCAGAATACAAGAACCTTTCACAACCTCGGACCACCTCCTCAAATGTAACGATGCTCGACCACTCAATTCCCACCCACTTGATTCTGAATCTGATCCACATAAATCAAAAGGGAGTTGTTTACCACGAATAAGTGATTTCCCATAACACTAAGGCTGAAAAGAGGAGTTTTCTTGGAGACAAGGTCATCGAATGTCATTGGAATGCCAAAAAGGAGCAGAAGAGTGTTGAAAACCCTTAAATCGATCAGGGAAGCTCTTTTTCGCCGAAGAAAAGGATTTTCCTTGAAAATCACGAGCAGATCTAATAGGATCTTTCCCCTTAGAGAAAGAAAAAGCACTCCTAAGACCTCGATTTGCACCATGAAAGGCCGAAGGCTGCTCAAAACGGCCATATTTTTTTGAAAAGTGCCCGTTAGCGGCAAAAGAAGGCCTCTGATACATGAGGTTATCCATCCTCCCACCGATTTTTTTTATAACTATATAATTTAATAAAACTTAGCATTGGTATGCAAATTGCAACATAATTTACAAGAATATATTTACGTATTTTAATTAACTATTTTAAAGTTAATTTTTTTAAAAAGTTATAAAACATATTAGACAATTCATATTTAATACTATTTTATAAAAATATAATATAATATCATAATTTTATCAAAGGTAATGCTTGTAAATCTAGTGTTCTTGTAACTTAGTTGATTTAGAATAACTATCTATGATTTATCAAAAATAATATCTACAAAATGTAGTGTTCTCATAATTTATTATATACACACATCTACATCTTTTTAATTTAAAATGTGAAATACCATCAAAATTAATAAAACCAAACTAATGTCAATTTCTAATGTCTAAAATTAAGCACTTAAGACACCCATACAAAATGATGCCAAACAAAAAAGAAAAGTAAGTGATGGGGTGAAATCACATGGTTATGTCTCACTTTTGTGCCAAAATAAATCATTTCTACAATTCTATAGGTTCAATTGAACAAGAATTTGATTGAACCGAGTTAGTACACACATAGTGTTGCAATGTGTGTCATGACTACCACTTAATCAAAGATCCTTGGGTGTTTGCTTATAAAAGAAATAACTCTCCTACTATGTCAACATTGCCACTTCTACTTGTAAACAAAAGACCTTTTATGCGTTGATAAAATTTTGTACATGAGACATGATAGAGAATGTGCACTTAAAGGCATAAGTTGATTAGATTAAATTATTTCCATTTATTAATTGGTATTTCCATCCCATTAGTGGGAAATGTTGATTTACCAGTTAGTTGGTAGCAAGCCTTGATCTAACTTTATATGAATTGGATTTTATCTTTTGATCAAAGCTATTTATGTAGTAGCATTTTCTTCTCCTATTCACATGTAATTTTATTTATCAATTTAGTCAACTTCACATCACATGTGTGAAGGTCAAACTGAGTCACCCAAAAATAATATTTTACATGAATGAAGCCCTCAAAATTACCTTTCTGAAAAATATAATATATAATATGTTTTTAATCTTATATTTTTATTTATTTTATAAGAAATATTGGTTCATTAAAAAAATACCTGATTTGAAATATTAGGAAAAATAACAAGCTAGGTTAATTTTTCTTTTAAATTATACTACACTTTGTATCAAAGTTTTTGTTTCAAAAAAAATTCAATAAATAGGTAAACATTAAGGTAAAATGTAGGTTTGAATTTTTGTTAGTTCTAGTTAAAAATTTAATTATAAATAAATATTTAATAATCTAATTCTAATAAGTCATTGAATGATTTTATTTTTAATAGAAAAATTATTTGTTACAATAAAATCTCACTTACTTTTAAATAATAAAAACTATTTTTTTAATGATTTTAACTAGCTAAAAATAATAATAAATATTTTTTTAGAATTTCAAAAAATTATAGATTAGATAAAAATGACATAAAACATTAATTCACACTATCTTTAAATTTTTAATAATGCATATCATATAATTGATAATATATATTGAATATTAAAACTTTGGTTATCCAATCATAATCATGAGACCTTTTATACTTTTATTGATGTTGTCCCTCCCCACATGGTCACAAGATT
Source organism: Sequoiadendron giganteum (assembly GCA_007115665.2). Taxonomy (NCBI): domain Eukaryota; kingdom Viridiplantae; phylum Streptophyta; class Pinopsida; order Cupressales; family Cupressaceae; genus Sequoiadendron; species Sequoiadendron giganteum. Next base: position 247,643,989 of record CM021109.1, read on the forward strand.
GGGGATAAGCCCTTCAAATGATGGTGGAAAGATTGGAAATGGTATCTTGAACCACCATTTCACAATTATAGAACTTGGAAGGGATATTTGTGACATATGCAATGTATCCTGGTGGTGGACCAATTAAACTATTGTTTACACCTCTAGTCTTCTCATGACACTTGACATTAATGGTTCTAGATTGTTTGGTCATCTATTCTTAAGTCTAAATTGATTCATTTAATATGGTTCATTCTTTACCAAGGTCTTCCACTTGGTTCTTGTTTGTCTCACTTTAGAATCCTCAACCACCATTGTATTTTCTATGAATAATTGGAGTTTCTTGAAAATCTTTTTTAGTTTTGGACTAGAGGTCAAGAATCTTGGATTTGGATACATGACTACTACACGCTTGTTTGACCCGGCCCTTTCACATGGCATATGGTGTTGTTGGGCAACTAGCTTTATCTACCATTTAAAATTTTCCAAATTTTTCATGCTTTTAGGGTGGAAAAAATATTAAGTATTTGGAAAGATAAAAAATTTAGCTCCCTTTTTAGGTTGTTTCGTTGATGTTCACTTTACTAAAGCTATGATTTTCTCTACTATGCTTATGCAGATCCAAGTGCAAGCTCACAAAGTTGTATTGGAAGTTGTGCATCTATAGGAGCTTCTTCTTGATCATTGGGGCAATGCTCCTTGCATGATTGTCAAAGTCCCAACTCCTACTCCCTCTCCATCTCATAGGCACAAGCATGGTCATGATCAATTTTCCAAACAAGATTGAGGATCCTAGTCTCAAGGCTCTTAGTTTCAAGGTTCCATAGATCATCTTGTTTGTGAATGGTCCCGACCCTCTTGGCCACCTTTTGCCTCTCTCATGGACATGGTGCTCTTGATTGGTTGGATTTTGACAAGCTCTCTCACCAAGAACTAGTTCTCTCTTCAGTTCGTGTTCAATAGCTTGCTAAAGACTAGGAGAGTTAGATGCTTAAATTTTGAAGACGTACATTTCTACTATCTTAAAAAAATATTATTATATCTTTAATTAATAATAAATAAATATATAACTTATCGACGTGAAAATTGCAACACTATTATACTTTTACTCAATGCACTTTAAAATATTGGTAGAGTGGTGGTAGCATTATTACAACCCTCCATTCCATTCCATTCCAAGTCCAAATGCTTCTCGAGTTTCAAATACGAAATAGAAAAACGACTAAATGTTTAAGTCAACAGCCTATCTCACAGTAAGTTATAGTCGAATATTGACGAGCCACTTGTCAAAAGAGCTTTGGATGCTTTCGAATCCATTTTTACTTTTTACACATTGATTGCAGGATACGTTACTGAGTTTGCGAATGTAAAGGTGGTAGAAAATCATGAAAATAAAGAGCTATCCTGAATTTTAAGGATTTTCTCGGACTTTTCACAAAGAGAATTGATTTGTTGCAATGGGTTTTTTATTTTTCTAAAGTTAGAATGATTTTGAATGTGTCTATTAGAAATAAAATATAACATTTGGACATTATAAAAGATGAAAATAAAATATAAAACTTATTTGAGCATAATTATGTTCACTAAACCATGCAAGAAGAGAGTAATCTATGACATTTCACACAGGACAATTACTTAGTGTTTGGTATTTTGGGAGGTTGAATTAACCGAAATAGATGTGGGTGCAAAGGTATGTTCTTAGCCAAAGCTTTATGTACATCCATTTTCAGTAGTTCAATATTATTAATTTGATGATCCTCTTCTAATCTACATATATTAAATGTTCTAAGTGCTTGTGATCTACCATTGGATGATGATAGCAAGACAAGAGAATGAAAGATATGATCTTTAAAAAAAAATCACGATCACTTTTTTCATTCTTTTCTCTTGTTTTTCTCATCATGATGATGGATAACAGTGTGATTGGAAAAATTATTGTTAAAATTTATTACACAGTTAAAATCCAAGAACACTAATATTCAATATCCCAATACACTTTTATTTCATTGTAAGAAATTTTCTTACGATCAACACTACTTAATTTAGAAGATTTGTAGAATCCACTTTATTTCTTAATCACACTTTTTATAAAAATAAATATAAAATTATTACATTTCAACCAATTCTAATTAAACCTATTTGTATATGTGAAATTATTATTTTTAGCTCAAATCATAATTGTAAAGGTGAAATGAAGGGATTGCAATTAGGGGATTAGAGTTTCATTTTAGATAAAGTTTTGGGGATTTGTATTTGGGTTTTGACAAGGCTTTAATCATTTGATCTTAACCTCATGAACTCTTAAAATTATTTAAAAATTAAGATATAATCACCTATATTTTTTTTCAAATAGAGTCGTTATGGATCCAACTTTACAACCTCCCACTAGAGTTTTGGACAAAAAAATGATTAAGAGCCATTGATGATAGTATGGACATGCCTGTTGAAATTGACGAAGGATTTAAGGAATCTAGATTGCATCTTTACGCGAGGATTCATGTGGCACACATAAAACCAATGTCGATCGATTTGTATTTGGATACTCCATTTGGAGAATGGACACAGTCAACAATAATTGAAGATGAGGGGTTCTTCTACCTTGAATGTAAGAGTCGGTGCCATATGGAGGAAAATTGCTCAAGGAAACACAACTAGTGTTGGGTTTGGTGAAGCCCAAATATTCCTTCTAGTTATAACGATAGTTTCTCTCACACTTGAAATAGATGCCTTTTGTAATTGACTTCTTTTTGGCATGTATTTACTAATTTAGAAGTCGACTATTTTGGTAGATTTTTCCATTTTGGAGATGAGACTGAATTATAAAGAGTTGTGTGGCTTGAATATGTAATGTATTGAGAATTAATAAAAAGAGATCATCCCTATTGAAATTGGACGTAGCCATTATTGGGCGAACCACTATAAATCTTGTGTTCTTCTATTTTTTTAGATCTTTTAAATTATGTTCTTATTTTCTACAATTTTATCAACAATTGGTATCAGACCCTGGTGGTGAAGCTTGGTGTTGAAAATCGGTGAAGAATTTATGAAGCCATGGATGATGCAAACAAATGGAATATTGAGAAGTTTGCAGGTCAGAACTTCGGTTTGTGGAAGGTGCAGATGGAATCGTTGCTCATCAAGCAAGATCTCTCAAATGCATTGGCTGGAAAAGCCAAAGGGAAAGGTTCTTTATCAGACGAAGATTGAGAGAAATTGGACACGAAAGCAAGAGAAACCATTTTTCTTTTGTTGTCTAGCAATGTTTTATTTAATGTTTCAACTGGAAGACAACATAGGAGTGGTGGGATAAACTCTCTTCAATGTACGAGATGGCATCGACTTTGGACAAGCTATTCATTATGAAAAAGTTATATAATTTGAAAATGCAAGAAGGTGGGATTATGTCAAATCATCTAAATGAATTCAATACCTTAGTCACCCAATTGATTTATGTGGGTATTAACTTAGATGATGAAATCAAGGAAATTTTATTATTGTGTTATTTATTGAACAACTAGGAAGGTGTGGTGATGGCAGTTAGCACTTTGGTGGTTGCCAAAAGTAAATTAAAATTTGATGATGTTGCAGTCACTCTTCTTAGTGAAGACATGCAGAGAAAAAATCAAGAACCCTCATTCGGTGATGCATTAACTGTTGTAAATTCTGTCAATAAAGGTAGGAGTCAAGAAAGAGACAAAAATAATAATAGAAGAAGGTTGAAATCTATACATAGATCGAAGTCCAGAGGTAGAAATGGTGCACGTTGGTTTTGTGGCAAATTGGGTCACACAAAAAAGATATGTTGAAATTATAAAAGGGAACAAGACAAAGTCAACAATAATGAAGTAAACATTGTAGTTGATAAATATGATGGTGTTTTGGTTTTGGTTGTTGTTGTTGTTGACACAACTGCAACTTCATGGGTGCTCGATTCTAGTGCTTATTTCCATGCTACTTCATGTTGGGAGGCTTTTACAAATTTCAAAGAAGGTACATTTGGTAAGGTTTTTCTTGGTGACAATAAAGAATGTGAAATCGTAGGTAAGGGTGATATAATTTTGCATAATTTGAAAAATGGAAATAAATGGATTTTGAAGGATGTGAGATATGTTCCATTGTTGAAACAAAATTTAATATCAGTGAGACAGCTTATTGCTTGTGGGTGTAATGTTAAATTTTCTTTAGATACTTGGAAAGTAACCAAGGGACTTTTCATGCTTGCAAATGGAAAGAAGTTGGGTAATCTCTATATTTTAGAATGTCATGGTAAAGTGGGAGTTGCAATGATAGTTGTGGATAGTAGTTCATAAATTTGGCATAAGAGGCTCGGGCATATGAGAAAGAAAGGGCTTGAAGTTATGCTTCAATGAGATCAACTTCCGGGCTTAAAATCAGTTGATTTGGAGTTATGTGAGCATTGCCTTTATGGAAAATAGAGCCAGACCAACTTCTTGAGGATGGGCCATGATCATAAAACTACTCCTTTGGAACTTTTGCACTCAAATGTTTTCATTCCCATGGAGGTAACCTCTTTTAGAGTTGTAAATTATTTTGTTACTTTCCTTGATGATTGCACTCACAAAGTTTGGATTTATATGTTGCATAGAAAATTAGAAGTGTTTTCAAAATTTAAAATTTTTAAGGCTCTTGTTGAAAATCATATTGGACATAAAATTAAATGTCTTAAAACTGATAATAGGGGAGAGTTTTACTCTTCAGAGTTTGACATTTTTTGTGTAGAAAATCTATGACATTCCACACAGGACAATTACCTAGTGTTTGGTATTTTGGGAGGTTGAAGTAACTGAAATAGATGTGAGTGCAAAGGTATGTTCTTAACCATAGCTTTATGTACATCCATTTTTAGTAGTTTAATATTATTAATTTGATGATTCCTATTCTGATCCACACATAAATGTTCTGAGTGCTTGTGATCCATCATTGGATGAAGATAGAAAGACAAGAGAATGAAAGATATGATCTTTAAAAAAAAATCACGATCACTTTTTCATTCTTTTCTCTTGTTTTTCATCATGATGATGGATCACAAAGTGTGATTGGAAAATTTATTGTCAAAAATTACTATACAATTAAAATCTAAGAACATTAATATTCACAATCCTAATACACTTTTGTTTCATTGTAAGAAAATTCCTTGCAATCAACACTACTTAATTTAGAAGATTTGTAGAATCCATTTTATTTCTTAATCATATTTTTTATAAAAATTATGACATTTCAGCCCACTTTTAATTAAACCCATTTGTATATGTGAATTTATTATTTATTTTAACTCGAATCATAATTGTAAAGGTGGAATGAATGGATTGCAATTAGGGGATCGAATTTTTATTTTAGATCAAATTTTGGGGATTTGAATTTGGGTTTTGACAAGGCTTTAATCATTTGATCTTAACCTCAGGAACTCTTAAAATTATTTAAAAATTAAGATATAAATAGTTATAATTTTTCCCAAATAGAGTCATCATGGATCTGGTTTTACAACCTCCCACTAGAATTTTGGACAAATAAACCTATTAAAGAGCCATCGACGATAGTATAAGCATTAATGTTGAAATTAACGAAGGATTTACATAATCCAAATCGCATCTTTACATGAGGATTCATGTTTCACACATAAAACCAATTCCAATCAAATTGTATTTGGACACTTCATTTGGATAATGGACGCAATCAACGATCATTAAAGATGAGAGGTTCTTCTACCTTGAATGTAAGAGTCAGTGCCATGTGGAGGAAAATTGCTTGAGGAAACACAAATAAGAACTGAAAGAAAGGGATGTACAGAGGAAAATTGCTTGAGGAAACGCAACCAAGAACTAGAAGAAAGGGATGTATGGAGGAATTTTTTTTGAGGAAACGCAACCAAGAACTGAAAGAAAGGGATGTATGGAGGAAAATTGCTTGAGGAAACACAACCAAGAACTGAAAGAAAGGGATGTATGGAGGAAAATTGCTTGAGGAAACACAACCAAGAACTGAAAGAAAGGGATGTATGGAGGAAAATTGCTTGAGGAAACACAACCAATAACTGAAAGAAAGAAATGTATGGAGGAAGCAGTCAAAGGAAACACCTAAAGCAACACCTGAGATGGATGGTGGGTCGTGCCTTAGCAAGGTGATGGCGACACTTGAGGGTGGCGAGCCAAGTTCAAGAATGGAAGAAGGTGAGGATAAGGAGATCTAGAAGGATGATCTTAGGAAGGAGGGGGATCTAATGAAGGTCATGCAGGAGGAAGAAGTCAGAGAAGAGGAGGAGAAATAGATCAAGGAGGATGGACTAGAGATAGATGAGTTAGATATTGCAGATCCTAGAAGCATCAACCAATCAACTTCAAAATTAATTAAGAATACTATCAATGTGAAAAGAAGAAGAGGCAAGAAAACCAACAAACAAAAGAGGGAGGAGATAGATGTTGAGAAAGGGTTGTCTAGCATCAAGGAACATATGCTAAGATCCAAGGGAGGAAGCACCTCCCTTGGAGATAAATGAAGAAAGTTACATGGAATTTTAGGGGCTTAAACACCCCTAACAAGAGGTGCCTGACCAAGCACCATTTGGATAATAAAATTCTGGTCAATTTAATACTCCTGCAAGAAACAAAATTGGATACAAAAGATTTTTTCTTGTTTCTTAGACACTGTGAATTATGGAATGAAATTTTCAATGATGTGAATGGGGCAGCTAGGGGTTTGGGCTTACTATGGAATTCATCCCTAGTAGGAGTGAGATAATTAAATAAGGAAGGCAATTGGATTCTATTTGAGGTATGTCATTTCTTCTCTAACACAAAAAAATTGATTTTTAATGTATACAAGCCAATAAAATAGAGGAGAAAAAGTGCTTGTGAGAGACTCTCACGGTTCAAATTGAGGTTGCTAGGAACAAATATATTCTTGGTGGATATTTCAATGTGATCCTCAAATTGGAGGAAAAGAGTGGGGGGCTTAGATCAGAAAACGTTGTGATAAGAGATTTCAAATCCTTTGTAAATACAAACAAGCTTAGGGATATCCCGCCCAAGAATAGGTTATTCACTTGGATAAATAGGAGCTTGAGATTCACAAACATCTCTTAAAGATTGGGTTGTTTTCTTATCTCTAAGGAGTGGCTAAATTCTAGGGAATGCTTAATATCAAGGATTCTGCCAATCACCATCTTTGATCATTTCCTAGTTGAGCTTGAAATTGTTAAAAGAAGTTCCACCAAGGAAATCTTATTTCAAAATTGAAAGGATGTGGATGAGAATTCTTGATTTAATTGATAATATCAAGAAGTGGTAGAATGTAGCACTGGTAAAAGTGAGTACAAAGAGTTTCATTTTCCTATCAAAGATAGCACATATAAAGAAAAATCTACAAGAATGGAATGCACATAATTTTAAAAATATATTCAAGCAAAAGGAGAGGGTGGAAGCAGAAATGAAGGTGTTGAATGAAAAAATCCTAAGGATAGGAAATTTCCAAGAATAATTTATGAGGGAGAAGGAACTACAAGCTGAAAATGTAGAGTTGCTTGCAAGGAAAGAGATTATTTAGAAGGGAAAAGCTAGAGAAAATTGGCTTGTGTATGGGGACCATAATACTAGTTTATTTCATAACTTGGTAAAGGTGAGGAGGTTGTTTAACAAAATCAACAAGATTGAGGATGGGGAGGGGAGAATGGTAGCAAGTAGAGAAGAAATCGAGAATTCGGGGGTGACATACTTTACATCCATCTTGACCCCCAATCGGAGGGGATGGATAGGCTAAACAATATGGAAGTGACATCCACCATCCCAAGGTTGGTTAAAGATGCTGGCAATACTATGCCGATAGAGCCATTTTTGAAGGATGAAATCAGATGTGTGACGTTTTAGTTACACCTTGACAAAGCCCCGGATCCTAACAACTTAATGAATGGTTGGAGTGGAAATACTTTTGTATTTCTACAATTAGATTCTTAGTCAATACCAATGGATCACTATGTGCATTTTTGAAATCTATGAACGGCCTATGCTAGGGGTATCCACTATCTTTGTTCCTCTTTGTAATCATGGATAAAGCATTGAGACAAACAATAAAGGCCAAACAAGAAGAAGAGAGTTGGCATGGTGTGGCAGTGGCAAGGGATGCGGTGCCCCTAACATATGTATAGTTCACAAATGATACAACTATCTTTGGGGAAGAAAACCTTAGAGAAGCAAATGTATTGAAGAATACACTAGATTCATATGTGGATTGTTCTAGCCAAAGTCTCAATAAGGGAAAATCAAAAATATTTTTCTTCACTACAAGCAAAGGCCTGCAAAGAAGGATTTCTTTAGAGTTAGGTTTCACAATCGATATGCTACCATCTAAATTTTTGGGAGTTCCAATCTTTGAGGGAGAAAACAGAACCAAGCTATAGGGAGACATGATGGAGAAATTTTTGAATACGGTCGCCTCATGGAAAGGTTGCTAGTTGTCACTGGTAGGGAGAATTTTGATGATTAAATATATCCTAACAGCCATGGAGGTGGAAGAATGCAAGTAAAGAATTGGTAAGTATCTAAGTTGGCGGTCAGGGGATCATCTTTGGATCTCGGAGATTATCCAAGATTGTTTGAACAATAATAAGATTTGCATTGGGGTTCCCATGTTAGTGATAACCGACTTGGGTCTCTATTTAAAGTTGGAATGAAGGAACGATAGAACCAAAATGGTGAATAATTTGATTTTCAAGATCTCCTGTCAATGCAACATGAAGACAAAAGAGGCATTGATCAAGCACTTATTTAAGTCAAAGAAGAATGAAACTATGAAGGCCATTATACATATTGTGGGAGGGGATACTTGGGTAGTAGGCCATATACACAATGGTAAGGTTTATGAGGAGGTGCTAATGAATATCATGCAAGTAATGAGTGTGATGACATGGGGGTCGGTGGTTGCCAACAACCCAATTGGAGAGAGGAATAGAGTTTTCATGCTTGAATGGATTCCATCCATCAACAAGAAGCCTTCGACCAAACTCATTGTAGGAATCTTCGATGTCATGGTGGTCAAGAAGAAGAAGGTTTCAACTCAAGTGTTGTCTCTATTCACAAAGGAGTTTGGTTTTAAGGGTTTAGAGTTGAGGGTTTAGGTTTCCCATCCCTCTATCTCCCACTCCCTCTCTCAGGTCTTCCCCCCACCCTAACTAAATAACTCTCTCTCTCTCTCTCTCTCTCTCTCAGGTCTCACTCCCTCCCACACTACCTAGACTAATTTGTCTCACTCCAATCCCCTCTCTCACACTCCCTCTTTGTTAAGTCTCATGTACCTCCCACCCTACCTAAACAAATCTATTTCACTCCAACCCCCTCTCCCATACTCCCTCTCTCTCTCCCCCTTTGGTCTTTTTGTATCTCTCGGGTCTCATCCCTCCCAATCCCTCTCCCATTGCCAAGTCTTCCCCCCCACCCTAACTGGATAACTCTTTATCCCTCTCAAGTCGCTATCACTCTCAAGTGTCACTCCCTACCATGCTACCTAGACTAATCTCTCTCACTCCTATCCTCTCTCTCTCTATCTCAAGTCTCACTCCCTTCCTCTCTATATTTGGACAACATTTCAAAGCAAAACATTTGGCACTCACCAAATTTGGCGAGCACCAAATGTGTTTTTACCTTGAAACAATAAAATAGGGGTTGATCCCATGATTCAAGCCCACATGCTTCTTCATTTCTCTGGTTCAACACTTTATCCGACTCAAAAATTCTTTTTTAAAGTAGTTGACTCCCTGTTGTACCAATTTGTGCTTGATCCATCACCTTTTTACCACCAATTTGCATGCTAGACAATGTAGAAGAAGGCATTTTGAAATTTCTACATCATTTTACATTATCCCAAGTAATATATTCATTTTGATAAATATTGAAATGTTTATATTTAGTATATTTGTTTGTAACAATATAAACTAAATTCCTTTCATAATTTTATTAATCATAACAAGTGGACATAGAATCCAACATTGAATTGGATGGGAGTTGCATAAAAAAAAAAAAATATATGATTTTGAAGAATAAAAATGAAAAACATGACATAATAGTGATGAATTCATGTTTAAACTTATATAAAAGACATCAACTTAACACCAATTTTCTTATGAATTATATTTGCATTTCTTATAGTAGTCCATTTCTAGCATGGCTAGTGGAATTCACTCTATTTCATTTTAGGTAGATGTTTATATTGAGTTTTTTTGTTTTGTTTTAACAATTTATAGACCATTCGTTTGATGATTTTATTAATCATTTTTACACATAGAATTCAATATTAAATTAGATGGATGTTGCATGTAAAAGTTTAATTTTTAGGAGCTTGAAGATAAAAAATGGAAAAAATGACATAATAGATACAAATTCATTATTAGTGATGGTTGTGGGAAAACTTTTAGTTTCAACTAATTTGGAAAACATAAGAGCTTTCATCAATGTTAATGCAAGTTTCCATAAAAAAATTTGTGCCATAAAAAAATCACCTTCATCATGTGCTTAGATAAATTCAAGTGACTTGGCATAGTTGTTAATGCAAGTTTCCTTTCATTCATACCATTTACCTTTCTAAGAAATATAAAAAGGGAAAATTTTGTGCCATTGAAAATGCTTTTTGTCTTTCTAAGTTACCTCATTGCTAAGGAAATAGTGAATAATTCCAAGATATAGCATCACAAACCCTTCTTTGAATTCATCTTCTTCATGGCTTGGTTGATAATCACAATGTGGTTTTGACAACAATAAGCACAAGATTCTCTAGTTTCCAAAGGTTGCAACAAATTATACCTTGGGTTTGACACTTCTTTGCTCCTAAGAAATTGTCCACACTCCAAATAATCCCATCAAACCATTCTTAACATTGATCAACGCTTACATGAAGCAATTTTCTACAAATCCCTCAAAGTACTAAGTTTTACACAGTATAGTTGCAAAAAGAAAAAAAATGTCCTCAATAATTCATACAAAATGATGATTTAGCAACCCTCCTTTTGTCAGCACTGCATGCATATAGGCCTACAAAAAAATTGTACCAAGTTTCATATATTTTCACTAGATGCATCAAAAGTTATGGGTTTTTTTGAAGCTCGCTATAAACTCTAGGTTGGGGACAACAATGTTTGATAAGATATGTAATGTTTGATAAGTTACATTAGTTATGAAATGTAAAGTAATGCTTTGAGTTTTAAATATATGCAATGCAATGTAATCAGTGATATGAATATGTTTCATAAAATGCTTGGTTTGTTTCATAAAATGCAATGTAATCAGCGGTACATGGATATGTTTGAAAAAATGCATTACTTACTTTTCTTGCGGTATGGAGGTAGACATGTATGAAAAATGTTGTAGCATAGACATGTTTGATAAGATGCGTTGGTAGACATGTTCAAAAAAATTGGTGGCATAGAATAAGGCAGTGAGTTGTTTGAAAGAATGTCTCAAAGAAATGTGGTCTCATGTTGATGTCCATCACCATGAGACCACATTTCTTGGAGGCATTTTTCCAAACAACTCACCGCCTTCTTTCAAAAAATGCTTTGGTAGAAATGTATGAAAAATTTTGTAGCATACACATGTTTGATAAGATGATTTAGTAGACATGTATGAAAAATTTTGTAGCATAGACATGTTTGATAAAATGCAATGTAATCAGCGATATCAATATGTTTCATAAAATGCATTACTTACTTTTGTTCTATGTGTGTTTATGAACATGTAGCATTCAATGTCATGCCGAGGAAATGACCAAAGCCTCTAACATCGGAAGAACATGCAGTTAAAAATTCAAGGAGAAGAGAAACAAAAATTGTAGCTCGTGAAGCAAAGGAATTATAGCCCATACAACAATAATTCATGGAAGGACACAAATGGATCCCGAATTTGGGGCACATAATCAACCATAGGTGAAGTTCAATGCACATCTCAAGTTGAAGACACACTGGCAACAATAGGTGGTTTTCCAAGTACATCGAAAATCATATCTACACTTCAAGACACAGCATCAACAAACACATCTCTATTTGAAGGCACTCCACAAATGACATATCAACTTGGAGGTACAACATCATGGAAAGTGCATGAGTCTGACCTCAAGGAAATACTTGACACAATAAAGAGTAGAGAAGACCCGAATGGTTCCCTAGATTGATTTGTAAGTATGCACAATGAATTTGTTAAGTCATGTTATTGATCACTACTTTTTTTCAAGCATTTAAGTTTGATTGTAGAAGGGTTTACAAAATTGCATTATTGTTAATTTGCAAAATGATAATTATATGCTGCTCTCTATTGACTACCTTTAAGTTGGTATTCTCTATTGGTGTTTGATGTTATCTGCATTTAGGATTGTCATTGATGCATTTGTGAATGTCTTTTAACCCACTTATTAATTATATGTTTTCTTTAGCGAAGAGATATGCAAGACTAGTGAAGGAGAAAAAGGGAAAGGCTTCATTAAAGATTATCAACTTAGAAAAAGAACAAAATCGGTTGCTAGTGCATTTTTTGGTTTTCAATCTTCTCTTTCTTTTCCATTTCGTAGATTTCTTGGATTATTATATGCTACATGTTTTATGTTAGTTATGTTTAAATATATTTAAAATTTATACGTAGGATCATCGAGAGATGAGAAAGTAGCAAAAGATGGGCCACATCACCATTGTAGGACCTTCAATCAATCTACTTATAGCATGCATGACGGTGATAATAGATCTGGTAAGAAGTTGTATGTTTGACATTATTCAATTATTGGTCTTTTAATGATTTTTATGTGAGTCCATGTCTGAAATTGTTAGGCTTTTGCAAGTTTTTTGTGGACCAAATTCTAGTGAGAGTACACAACCACAAAGAGGCTACTACCCATGTGTTTCCAAGGGAGCAAAGGATGTACATGTTTTAAAGCATTTTGGAATGCAAATAACTGGGCCACCTGAGATGGATTGGAGAAAATAAACTGGGTAGCAGCTCCTTTTGTTTCTTCTTGTACAATATATTTCATGATATGGATTAAAAATGGGAGGATTATTTCCTTGCATGTATTGCCACAAGTATTGAGAAATGGGAGGATTTTCAAGATGTTCTTCCATCACTATTGTAATATTTTTTATTGAATTAATGTATTTTTTGAGCAACAAAAATTATGAGAAATGAATACATGCAAATGTGTATATTCTTTAATATACGCCTCAATTAAATGTGTATAGTACATTTAAAGTTAGTTGTAATGGTTTATGGTTTACATTTAAAGTTGTCTTGAAGGAAAAGCATGTGGATTATGATAAAATTTGAAACAATGCCTTCTATTGTACGTATTTTCTTGCATCAAAAGGCTGTGAACTCACCTTTCCAATTAATATGTCCCCACTATATATAAGTCTAAACCAATAAAAGGGAATATATCATTGTCAAGCTTATCTACTCTTAGGTTTTCTATGTTTGGATTTCCAAAATCTACTCTAATCTTGGATGAGTTTTAGAGTCACTATCATCATGATCTGTCTCTTTACATAATCTCAGTCACCCTTCAAGGGCCTCATTGAAAAGAAATGCACAAGACATCTTAGTGCATCTTGCCACCATTGACAACCTAGCCTAGTGGGCATCCAAGGAAGGAAAAACACACCAACAAGGGTAAAACAACATGAAAAATTGGGGCAACAATGTTTCAATACCCTCCAACACCTTTGACAACTCCCAAACATTCTTCAACCAACTAATCTATCCAAACAGTCACTTGGCATTTGGTGCTCTTGTCAAATTAGGCAACATAGTCACATGGCCAATAGCACAAACAAAGGATGGAATAGAATGAGAACATACCTTGGGTTGTCTTGGGTTATTAAAAAAATATCACAATGATTTTCAACCCTTTTTGGACTCAGAATTCCATGATATGGCATTCCAAGGCACAAATCAGCATTATGGTTTATTGACACAATGCATAATGAAGAACTATTGTTGATCCAAACTCAAAAATCAAAGATGAAACTTATTCCCTTTTCACTCATCCACATGAATATCATGAAAATAATCCCCATGAAATAATTAAAATGCCTTTTCAATTCTTTTGTCATAAAATAAAAGACCTTTGACTTAAATACTTGATGGTTGTTCTCTGATTATTGTCTTTTACTCTATGTATAATTTGATGATCATTTGCATACTTTATGGTGGTTTTCTATTTATTGTCATTAAAATTAAAGTTGAAACAATAGACTTCAAATAACAAAACTTGAGTGATGGAAAAGTTAACTTATGGTGGTTGTCTATTTATTGCCTTTTATTGCCCTCCACGAAAATGTGTTTGTTAAAGTGAAGTTGAAACAACAAACTTAAGTGATGGAAAATTGGTAGTCATTAAAATATTTGAATCTCTCTGAGCTATGTTGAACTGCACCGAGCTATGCCAAATCTCTTTGAGCTATGTTCAACTGGTTGAATTCCTTAAGAGTCCAAAGTGCAAAATGGCTGTAATCTTTGACGGGTTTTTACTCAGACACCGTGATGCTTAGAAACTTCTCTTATGAGCCTACGATATCATGTTGGGGCCCTCTACAATAACCTCTCTTCGTTTTCTTCTATCTTAGAGGCATTTTCCCATGGTGGCGACTTTTCACTTGGGGAAAAAGTTGTCAAATACAAGTAGTGTAAAGTTGCAAAGTGGTGCAACTTTCGTTCTACAACTCGAGTGACCAAACAAAAAGTTCTAACACATCCAGGTTGGTATGTTTATTCTAGGCATGGTCATCTTTCACACCCAAATACACCGAATCGCTCTGAGCTACATTCAACCGGCAGAATCCTTATGAGTCTAAAGTGCAAAATGGATGCAATCTTCAACGAGTTGTTCCTTGGAAACCGTGAGGCTTAGAAAATTCTCATCTAAGCCTATGGGATTTTGTTGGGCCCCTCTACAATAACCTCTCTCAGATTTTTCTATCTCAAAAGTATTTTCCCATGGTGGTGACTTTTCACTTGGAGAAAAAGTTGTCAAATGCAAGTAGTGTAAAGTTGAAAAGTGATGCAAATTGAGTGACCAAAAAAACTATTCCAACACATCTAGGTGGGTATGTTTACACTAGGCATGGTCCTTTTTCACACCCAAACATGCTGAATCGCTTTGAGCTACATTCAATTGCCAAAATCCCTTATGCATCCAAAGTACAAAAAGGCTACAACCTTTGACTGATTGTTATTCGGACACCGTGACGCTTAGAAATTTTTCATCTAAGCCTATGGGATTGTGTGGGACCCCTCTACAATTAACTCTCAATTTTTTTTATCTTAGAGAATTTTTCTCGTGGTGGAAACTTTTCACTTGGAGAAAAATTTATCAAATGCAAGTAGTGTAAAGTTGCAAAGTGGTGCAACTTTCGTTCTGTAACTCAAGTGACCAAATGAACTATTCCAAAATTTCTGGGTGGGTATTTTTACGCTAGGCATGGTCCTCTTTCACACCCAAACACATCGGATTGCTCAGAGCTACATTCAACTGATAGAATCCCTTGAGTCCAAAGTGCAAAATGGATACAATCTTCAATGAGCTACTAGTTGGACACCGTGAGGCTTAGAAACTTCTCGTCTAAGCCCATGGGATTGTGTTAGACACCTCTAAAAAAAATTCTCTCTATTTTTTCTATCTTGAAGGCATTTTCTCATGGTGGCGACTTTTCACTTGGGGAAAAAGTTGTCAAATGCAAGTAGTGTAAAGTTGCAAAGCGATGCAACTTTCGTTCTGCAACTCGAGTGACCAAATGAACTATTCCAATGCATCCGAGTGGGTATATTTACGTTAGGAATGGTCCTTTTTCACACCCAAACATGTTGACTCACTCTGAGCTACGTTCAACCAGTTGAATCCTTTAAGAGTCCAAAGTGCAAAATGGCAGCAATCTTCGACGGGTTGTTACTTGGACACTGTGATGCTTAGAAACTTCTTGTCTAAGCCTATAGGATTGTGTTGGGCCCCTGTACAATAACCTCTCTTAGTTTTTTCTAACTCGAATTTTTTTTCTCTTGGTGGTAAATTTTCATTTAGAGAAAAAATTATAAAATGCAAGTAGTGTAAAGTTGCAAAGTGGTGCAACTTTCAGTTTGCAACTTGCGTGACCAAATGAACTATTCCAGCATGTTTGAGTTGATATATTTACTCTAGGAATGGTCCTCTTTAGGACCCAAACATACTGAATCTCTCCAAGCTACGTTCAACCGGCAAAATCCCTTATGAGTCCAAAGTGCAAAATGGTTACAATCTTCGACAGGTTGTTACTCAGACATCGTGATGCTTAGAAACTTCTTGTCTAAGCTTATGGGAATTTTTTGGACCTCTCTACAATAACCTCTCTCAGTTTTTTCTATCTCGAAGTAATTTTTCCGTGGTGGCGCCTTTTCACTTGGGGAAAAGTTGTCAAATGCAAGTAGTGTGAAGTTGCAAAGTGGTGCAACTTTTGTTTTGCAACTTGAGTGACCAAAAAAACTATTCTAATGCATATGGGTGGGTATTTTTATGCTATAGATGGTTCTCTTTTTCACCCAAACATGTTGAATCGCTCTGAGCTATGTTTAACCATTAGAATCCCTTATGAATCCAAAGTATAAAATGACTGCAATCTTCGACAGGTTGTTACTTGGATATCGTGATGCATAAAAACTTCTTGTCTAATCCTATGGGATTTTTTTGGATGCCTCTATAATAACCTCTCTCGGTTTTTTCTATTTCAAAAGTTTTTTCCCATGGTGGTGACTTTTCACTTGGGGAAAAAGTTGTCAAATGCAAGTAGTGTAAAGTTGCAAGGTGGTACAACTTTCATTTTGCAACTCGAGTGACAAAAAAAACTATTCCAACACATTCACGTGGGTAAATTTACGCTAGGCATGGTCCTCTTTCATACCCAAACACGTTGAATCGCTCTAAGCTACGTTCAACCAGTCAAATCCCTAAAGAGTCCAAAGTGCAAAATGGAAGCAATCTTCAATGGGTTGTTACTTGAACACTGTGATGCTTAGAAAATTCTCGTTTAAGCCTATGGGATTGTGTTGGGACCCTCTACAATAACCTCTCTTTTTCTTTTCTATTTTGGAGGCATTTTCCCATGGTGGCAACTTTTCACTTGGGGAAAAGTTGTCAAATGCAAGTAGTGTAAAGTTGCAAAGTGGTGAAACCTTATGTTTTGCAGCTCATGTGACCAAAAACATTATTCCAACATGTCTGAGTGTGTATTTTTATGCTAGGAATGGTCTTCTTTCACACCCAAACATGTCGAATCACTCCAAGATACGTTCAACCGACAGAATCTCTTATGGGTCCAAAGTTCAAAATGGTTGCAAACTTCGATGGGTTGTCACTTGGACACCATGATGCTTAGAAACTTCTCATCTAATTTTATGGGATTTTTTTGGGCCCCCTCTACAATAACCTCTCTCAATTTTTTCTATCTTGGAGGTATTTTCCCATGGTGGTGACTTTTCACTTGGAGAAAAAATTGTCAAATGCAAATAGTGTAAAGTTGCAAAGTGGTGCAACTTTCATTATGCAACTAGAGTGACCAAACGAACTGTTCCAATGCATTCAAGTGGGTAATTTTATGCTAAGAATGGTCCTCTTTTGTACCCAAACATGTTGAATCACTCTGAGCTACGTTCAACCGGATGAATCCCTTAAGAGTCCAAAAATCCAAAATGAATGAAATCTTCGACGAGTTGTTACTCGAAGACCGTGATTCTTAGAAAATTCTCGTCTGAGCATATGGGATCAAGTTGAGCCCCTCCACAACAATATCTCTTGGTTTTTTCTATCTTGGGGGCATTTTCCTGTAGTGGTAATTTTTCACTTAGGAAAAAACTTGTCAAATGCAAGTAGTGTAAAGTGGCAAAGTGGTTCAACTTTCATTTTGCAACTCGTGTGACCAAATGAACTGTTCCAACACATCTGGGTGGGTACGTTTACACTAGGCATGGTACTCTTTCACACCCAAACATGTTGAATCACTCTGAGCTACATTCAACTGGCAGAATCCCTTATGAGTTTAAAGTGCAAAATACCTACAATCTTCGATGAGTTGTTACTTAGACACCACGATGCTTATAAACTTCTTTTCTGAGCCTATGGGATTGTGTTGGTCCCCTATACAATAAAATCTCTTAATTTTTTCTATCTCGTAGGTATTTTCTCGTGGTGACAACTTTTCACTTGAGAAAAAAGTTGTCAAATGCAAGTAGTGTAAAGTTGCAAAGTGATGCAACTTTCATTTTGCAACTCGAGTGACCAAAAAAAATATTTCAATGCATCTAGTTGGATACTTTTATGCTAGGCATGGTCCTCTTTCACACCCAAACACATTGAATCACTTCGAGCTATGTTCAACCAGTTGAATCCCTGAAGAGTCCAAAGTGCAAAATGGTTGCAATCTTCAACGGGTTGTTACTCGGGCACCGAGATGCTTAAAAACTTCTCGTCTAAGCCTACGGGATCGTGTCAGTATCCTCTACAATAATCTCTCTCAGTTTTCACTAACTCGGAGACAATTTTTTATGGTGGTGACTTTTCACTTAGGGAAAAAGTTGTCAAATGCAAGTAGTGTAAAGTTGCAAAGTGGTGCAACTTTCATTCTGCAACTCATGTGACCAAAAAAACTATTCCAACGTGTTCGAGCGGGTATTTTTACACTAAGCATGGTCCTCTTTCACACCCAAACACGTCGAATCACTCTGAGCTACGTTCAACCGAATGAATCCCTTAAGAGTCCAAAGTGCAAAATGGTTGTAATCTTCGACGAGTTATTACTCGGACACCGTGACACTTAGAAACTTCTTGTCTGAGCCAATGGGATCATATTGAGCCCCTATACAATAACCTCTCTTATTTTTTGCTAACTCGGAGGTGTTTTCCTATGGTGGTGACTTTACACTTGGGGAAGAAATTGTCAAATGCAAGCAGTGTAAAGTTGCAAAGTGGTGCAACTTTCGTTCTGCAACTCGCATGACCAAACGAACTATTCCAATGCATCCAGGTGAGTACGTTTACATGAGGTATGGTCATATTATTAGATGCAAATAAAATTTGTTGGTTGGATCAACAACTATCATGTGTTTTGATGCACATTCATACAAGTTCATAGAGGTATATATATGTCTATGAGGTTTGAAACATCCACTTGTCCTATAGATGCAAATTCAATGATTGTTAAGCTTAAGAATCTGAACCATTAGTTGTTGGATGCCAACCTCAGCCATGAATTAAAAGCAATACATTTTTCTATAATATTTTTTTATGGGAAGGAGCTCTTATAGCTCATTTGAAACCTTTTGGTGTTAAAATCCTTGCCACTAGACAATAATAGAACTCAAGAAGCATGGAGCATACACGCAAATACATGATGTATACATATGAATCATGAATAATACACATGAACACATGAATTATACATTGGAATCATCAAGCATACGCGTGAATACATGCAATATACATGAAGTATACATGTGAATAAGTGAAGCATACATGTGAATAAGTGAAGCACAAGTAATTGAAGCATTGCAAAGGATACAAACCACTAGGAATGGAGTTTATTTACATAATACACATTAGATGGAGCTTATTGAGCAATCGATAGTAATTATTTAAGCATTATATGTAAACAAAAAAGTATATACAATATATCCAAAAAATCCATACAGGTTTACTACAAAAGAGCCATAACGACATAAAATGTCACATATATATTGATAGTACAAAACATATGTTCCAAAATGCCACATAGGCATAAAACAAATGACCCTAATACATAGTCATATCCCTCTAGGAGAAGGAAAGAGATCACATGTTGCCTTTGAAATTTAGCTAGATGGAGTGCATGTTGGTTCTCTTGTCTTTCAAACACAATCACTAGTCCTCCTGTCTTCACTCTGGACCTTCAACTGATACAATAAAAATTAAATATGTTAATACATAGAAATTGAATTATGGAATGACATATAACAAAATATAATAACTTACCACATACATATAGTCATCATGGACATTTACAATATTACCACATCCATGATCTGGAGTGACAACCACCTGTAGCAACCATCAAGATAGAAATTAAACTTCATAAAAGTATTGTGAATTTTTTTAATAATAGACCATAAAAGAGCAAATATAATGTCAAATTGACTATTATGCTGCATACCTCTCTCAAAGGATTAGAACTAGCTATTGTTGTAGCAACTTCGTGGTCCATCACTCCACCAACATCACCAGGGTTGTCTGATATCAACAACTGAAAATGAAACAACATATCTACCAATCATATAAAGAAGTTCAAGTAGTCCCTTTATAACTATCATAAATGAGTAGCAAATAAAGATGAAAAGAGCAACAATATGACTGTCATACATGAGCATGAATTAAAAATGTAAAAGTTCATGCGTCATGAGTGCAACAAATTTTGAAGGAAGCTAGTCAAGTGGCTTGTTTTTATGTGTTTTATCTTATTCCTAAGTTGTATGGGATGGAGATAAAGTTTGCACATGCAATAGTTCACTAGTATTCCGATATTGTGAATGTATCAGACAAAAAAGTTGACAAAAGGCAGGGAAAGAGTCATGAATGATGTAAAATTATGATTGAACTCGCCCAAATAGGGATGTAGGATTGTGGAAAAAGGTCCCTTAGACCTATGGTTCAAAGGTATTGCTCATATTTGTTAGTTTGATGCAAATTTGTGTCTATTCCAAAAGGGAAGATTATGCAGTTTAAGGTTAAATGTTGCAAGCCATGAATGGTCATGTTGTTGGACATTACTTAGGAGTGTTCCATGATCATTTATATCTCAATTCAAGCTTGCGTTGAGGTTTCCATTGTTTCTTTCTTTTCAAAGTGATGGTCATTACTTTTGGTAAAGTATGTCATTGTTAGGGCATTGTCAGTGTGACAAATTGCATGAAGTCAATTAGTGTGTCAAAAGTGATTGAAATCTTGTTGTCCCACCAGTTTATGTTGTTCCACACTTTCAAAATGTGCTTTCCATCACTGCTGATCCAATAGCTCAAATTTTCAATAGGGATAAAGGATGTGAAGAGGGCTTAAGGCTTGGTTTCAATAAAAACCTTAAAGGAAGTGAATTAGGATAGTCAAGTTTTGTTAAATCTTCTCCTTCCTCTACATCAATTAGTAGGGAATAAAGGAACATAGGGTGAATCAGGGGAAGATAACGGGACAAGACCAAGAGGGGGTAATGGAACATATGATGAAATAAGAGAGGGTAATGGGATGAGAATAGAAGGGGTTTAGGGGATGATGGAACATAGAATGGACTAGTCAAGATTAATTGGATGAGCTAGGATGGGATAATAAAACATTTTTAAAGTGAACTATACTAGAGGTTAATGGGAAGTAATTAGGAGGGAATATTATACCATAAAGTGAATTAGGCGGTGTCTAAGGTTTTAATATAGGACAAGAAGTGGGAACTTGAGGTGTGTAGTAATAATGTATAAGAGATTTGGTCAATAATAAGTAGAAGGAAAGGTTTCTTGTAATGATATGTGTATAAGATGAAATATGGAGGAAGGTGGCATAATATATAAGGTGTTAAAGATTGGGATATGTGATATAAAATGGTTAAAATATGTGTGATGAAAGGAATGGAAGAATGAGATGGACGTTGAATGGTAAATATAATTAGGATCTCACAATACCAACCAATATTTGTGTTTCTCATAATTTTTTTAGATTTGTGTATGTAAAATTATAAAAAATAGCTAAAATTGTTTTACAACACCATTAATGAATAAAGGTTGCCTGAGTGAAAGTTGTTTGAGGACATAAATTATGAGGTGTGGAGGTCGAAGGTCCACCGAGAAATTGTTTGACATCCAAAGCATGTTATGAGACAAACATTAAAATATAATGTTCAACTATTCAAATGTAATAATAATATCTTTCATACTGGTTGCATACCTGTGGACTCAACATCGAGAATGAATAAGGGTCTACATGAATGGAGCACGTCTCA
Organism: Sequoiadendron giganteum; assembly: GCA_007115665.2. Classification (NCBI taxonomy): domain Eukaryota; kingdom Viridiplantae; phylum Streptophyta; class Pinopsida; order Cupressales; family Cupressaceae; genus Sequoiadendron; species Sequoiadendron giganteum. The sequence continues at coordinate 247,665,983 of CM021109.1, forward strand.
TGAACACTCTAACCTTGGAATTTCATCATATTGAAATTCTACTAATTTAGTTATTCTTAAATTTCAAAATATAATTTAATAAACAAAATTAAATGAGCTTGCTAAATTTTACCTGAGTATCAATGTCATATGTATTATTCAACAATTCATCTATCATAGCCATCGCCTCTATAACTGATGTAGACTATGTAGCTGCATCCCGAGCGCTCTGATAATTGTACATGCAAACAACACCACAAGCGCTACAATGGTGGGGTGGAGCTCGGGGCCTACATGTCTCCTCCACATCAGACTCTACTAGAGGCCTCACACACTATATAATGGTTTGGGTGAGCAATCTAATTGACTCCATCGTGTCCACCTCTACACTCTCCTTAACAATGGAAGGAATCATGACATGCTCCACCATGGGTTTGGCTAAGGGTCTTGGTGCTAACTATGGATTACGTGGTGCATTAGGTCTATCATGTGTGGAACCCCCACCTCTACCCTAAAATTCTAATATGTCAAAATAATTTGGCATCTTATTGAGGACAAACTCACAATAGAGTTTCCTTAAAAAGTATTGTGGTACGCCATGGTTATTGCATGG